>JANHGO010000336.1:0-41930 GCA_024606505.1 Aquila spilogaster
GTTACTTCTTCAGTATGGAAATCAACTGTGGTTTGTAATCTGCAATGGTGTTGTTTGCATTACCCACATAAATCTTCTGGCATCTGTGTGTTTCATAAGGGAACAAACATTTCTGTCTATTACATTAAAGTGACTATTGTAATAAAACCATGTTATGACAGACTACAATTACTGCAAGCACCCTCCCCAAAGCCTTCAGCCAGGGTGTTGCCCTCAGAGCACAGGGAGGATTTTGAGCAGCGGAGAGAGAAATAGCAGATCAAGCTACAGGGGAATGACTATTTCTATAGTTCGTGCCTCGCTGCTGTGCCAGAGGCCTACCACCAAACAACCCAGGGCTATGCACACCAGGCTGAGCCCAGTGCTGGTGGAGAGGGACCAACCTGGAATTGAGCGAGGCACGAGGCCTTTAGGCAGCCAGAGCCTGCATAAAGCCTTGCTTGGAAGAGCAGGAGCAGCACTCCCACAGCCAGCCAGGTCAGTGAGAGGGGCTAATGTAGCACACTAGCAGTAAGCACAAAGGAGAGCTGCATAATTAACGCCCAGCAGCATAGCCTTATGGTAGCTAGCAGTCTGTTAGCAATTGCTCCTCCCACTTCTAAGTTAAAAATTGGACCAAGAATACTTCTTCCTTTTGGACACTGGAAGGGCACCTGACCCTCTGACTGAGAAAGCACCTGATAAAAACATAGTGCAACCCCACAGAATCAACTGAATTAAAAATTGCTTAATTGGTAGCTCTCAAAAGACAAGATTTTATAGGCTTTGTTATACAAAGAGGCAATTATAGCAAGAGTTTCTTTTACCTTCAGACCCCACTTACCTTTACCTAGTTCTTAGCTCTGTCCTTTCCTCTTAAGAAGGGCATCAGGCTGTGATTCCATGGTTATTAGTGCTGGGTCTGTGTGTGATTGGATCTCCCAGAAGAACACAGCTGATTCAGATCAGGTATGGCATGTGACCACCTTTTCACATCCTCACCCACAGCAAATTTGTGGTGTCTCTATGCTGGTGCAAGCCTTGGGTAGGAGTGGTCAGACAGCTGTAATGATGGGTCAGGCATAAAGCCTGAAGGTAGTAGTCACAGTTAAGCCACCAGAGATGTTTTGCATAATCTGAGTTTATAGTGGATGGATGCTTTACACAAGTGGTTTTGGTATTTTTGATGAGAAAGCTTCAGATTGAGATTTAAAAAGTGTTTATCATAGCAGCCATAAGAGCAGAGGTTGTATTTCTAAGATCACTGCTTCCAGGCAATGCTTTAGGAGAGCAAATATTGCCAGCCTAGCCTGGCCTGGAAAGTACTCTAGCAGCAATACAGCTGCTGGATGCTGTAAGTGAAGCATCGTGAAGAACAGATAAAGAAGACAATCTCCTCTTTAGTTTTTCTTCCTATGTTTAGTCTGTTTTTATTTAGTGGAACCCCATCTTCTATATATCGTCTTGTCAGTTCCTTCCTCTATACCATACCCAGCACAACAATTGAAAATAAAACAACTGCTCCCACGCCTGAGGCTGTTGATTCCCTAACAGAAGAGATCCTACACCTTATATCTTTTTACATTAGAATATACTGTATTCTGCTGGTGTTTAGCCAGCTGACACATAGAAGGCATGCCACTCACACAGGAACCTATTAGGAAGCCAGAGGAGGCACAATGAATAAAGTGAGCCAGACCCTGATGAGATGCAGGGACTGGATTTTGTGAAACAGTTTGAACAGGAGCTGCTTTAGTCCCTGATCTTTATTTATTATTTGTCAAGAAGTAGCATCTGTGACACCAAGTAGTTTGTTGGAGGTGACTGGGGAGGCTCCTAGGTTCTGCTGGCGTGTGCAGGCAAGACTATGGAAAGCACCCTATGCAGACTACATACCTACATGGCACATACTGCCCTCCCATCCTCTCATAAAGAAAAAACGTTTCTGAGATTGCAGAAGGGCCTGGAACTTTGAGATGTGTCAACTGAAAAGCTCTGCTTTGAGGTGCTGCAGCTGGCATGGCAGGCAGGGAGGAGTGTCCTTGCTCAGAGGGCTGGGAGTGCAGACCTGCCTCAGGTGAGGTGTTGCTCCATCAGGGAGCTGAGCTGATTCGCCCTCTTTGTCTCATATCTACATGTTCCTCTTCATTATCCTAATGTGCCATTTACTCTATTGGTATGTGCAATACCAGCTCCTCCTTTCCACTTTTGTTCTAAGGTGCTTTCTAAGGTCTGTCATCAAATCACAATTAAAAAAAAAAAAAACAAAAAACAAAACAAACTTCACCAAAAGAGGAAACTTTATAAAAGCATGGAGAAGTGCTTTGTTTTTAACTAAGAGTTTAAAACACTGCTACTGTATTTTTCAAGTGCTAGGGCAGAGGAACTATCTAAGCCAAGGTGACAGTGATATTGTACAGATATGAGTCATTAACCAATTATTGATGGGAAATATGTATGAGGTATAATGAACGTTATTAAATATGTAACAAAATGAAGACTATCACAGGTTGTTTTTTTTCTGAGAGGCATTTGACAGGCGTGATCATCCTTTGCAAGCATATTTGCTTTCTTTCAAGGTTGTAGTGGATCTGCTAAATAAGGATGATGGAAAAGTTTTGCTATCAGTATACATGTGTGAGAGACACTCTGGATTTTGACATATATTTATGTGCCAATATACATATGTATACATACATAAGACGTTCATTACGAAGTTTCATAATGAAATTCAAATATTTGTACAATTCATTATGCAACTATATAGTGGCATTTATTCAATATATGAGTGTACGTATATATGAAAGAGACATTTTTTATATTTTCAAAATGAACATTTTGGACAAAAAGGAGTCATTTCTTTTCCAAGTCAGATCTAGCCACAATCACCGCTATTAAAGAATGCTCTCCCTGTGTAAAGCTGGCTTTTTGAGGTCAGGAGAGACATAAAAAACTTAACTGAAATTTTCTTGCAGCTGAAATTAATTAAATCCATGATTGCTACTGGCGTCACGTCTTCTAAACAAACTGAAATCTGTGTTCTGTCATAGCACAGCGAAGTGGAACTGTAAAGAGAACCAAATTTCTTGTTTCAAAGGAAACGCTGAGTCATGTTGCGTTCACTCAGAAAGGGCCCTAGCTGGGACTGAGCTGAGGCAGATGCAAACCAGAGAGGTTTCCTGCTGCTAAAAGTCTTCTCAAAAGCAGAGACATGAGCGTTGGAAAGTGAACTTGAGCTGGGATACAGATGAGCTTCTGGACATTTGCTTTGCTGGTCTGCTTGATGCCACGCATCAGCACATCACCTACAAACAGAGGCTGTGCCTCAGGTGAGGATGCTGCAAGAAAAATGCTCTCCAAACCTGTAGAAATTTCAGATGCCCCTCATGGGGAAAACCACTGTGGAAGAGGAGAAGAGGCACTGGATGCATTGGAGGACAGTTGAGACGAGTGGCTGTTGGTACGAGCCACGTGTTCCTCTCTGGGTGCGAACTCTGCTTTGCCCCCAAGCTGAGCAGAGCCAAAGGAGATGCTTGTAGGTAATGTGAGGGTGAGGATGGTAGAGATTCCTGATGTAAGGGAGGCTAAGGGATCACTGGCACCATGGGCTCTCAGTCCCCTCACAGGTTCCCCAGGCAGGCATCTGTATTTACATGCTAAAGACCTCTCGGAGAGGCCAGCTTTCTTGATATGTTTAAAGGAATCAAAACATTCTCATGCACACTCCTCTAATTTAGGAATTCCTGAAGATTCTGCCTATAGATACAACTGAGATTTTTATGTTTCCTTGGGGGTCTTGTAGTATGTTTGTATTGGATACCATACAAAAAGAAATAAAGGGTTGGATCTGAATATGCAATCTTGGCTGAAATGTCAGGGACTTGAACTTAATTAATTATTAAAGATCTATGGTTTTAGCATTACGAATTTTGAAACGAAATTAAAATTTGCTTGCTTTTGTATTGCTGTGGAATTTGATTGGCAAATTGATAAAGCAAGTCATTGAGAAATACAAAGTTTTATAATGGGAACAAAGACTCCACATCAAAGAAGAAAGAGTTCAAAAAAATACTGTTCACAGTACAGTAAGACGTTGATTTACTGTCATGTGATTTATTGCTTGAATGTATTTAACACCTGATATTAAACTCACATACTTGCAACACTGCAAACACAGACACAAGACCCTCTTTATTTTGCTTCCCATCAGCCATCAACTCCATTCTGATTGCCCACATTCATAAAAATTCTCAGCTCTGTACCTCAGCCACATGGTCTGCAGTGCCTTCTTGCAGACAATAGCAGAGATTTGACATGCAGGGGCAGAGAAACAACATGGGCATAGCAGGTATTTCAGGGAAGACAAAGTGAATGACCCTTTACATTTTCCCACGTCATCCTCGTCTGCGTTCAACACGTGTTAACAAACTTTAAAAACCTTAGCACACTCACTCAAATACATTTCTTCTCTTAATAGAACCCTGACTCAAAAAAGTAACACAATGTTTGCAAACATTCAGATGTTTGTTTTGCTATTCCATTCAGACTTGCAGTCTAAACAAAAATGAAACATCTTATGTTTCACAGTAGAACAGATTGTGGAAGTCACCAATTAGCCATGCCACTGATAATCCATACTATAGATCTGAGTTTTAACTTTCTTAGTGAAAATTCAACATTATTTGCTGCAGCCTCTTTGGGGTGAAAGGCAAGCTGAAGAGAATTTCATTTTCTCCCAAGAGATTTGACTATCATCATCTTCCCTAATTTATGTTCCACATTCCTCTCTCTTCCTGCCTCCAGGAAAGGCCTAAAGAGGTGTGCATAGCCTTTTTCTCTGACATATCCAACTCTCTGCTGTTTGTTTCTCCCAGTTTTCTTTCTCTCTCCAGCCCTCTGTCTAATAGACTTGTCAGCTCTGGTGGTTTCATTTGGAGCTTGGCTCTCTTTAGAGTATTTGTTACTACTGCATATTCTGAAGATAAACGATTATGGCAAAACCTAATCTAATTTTTCTATGAGAGGAAAAGTTTGCATATGAGCCCTAGGGATTTGAAAATCAGATGGCGATTAGAAAGAACAAAAATGTCATTTTGCTTTGAAATCTTATGATTCTTTGAGGCCTGACTCATGACTCTCATCTGCAGGGATTTGGCAGTGATGTTATCACTCGTTTTTCTTCCTTCCTATTCTCTATCCTGTGTGTCTCGGGAGTATTTCTAGGAAAAAGCTTATATCTTTCCACTTTCTCTTTGTCAGATTAGCTTTCCTGCCTCTTCTGAAGTACCCCTGTCTTTGATGATTGCAGTGGTGATTATGAAGGTCATAGGAAGTGACTGCAAGGGCAAATGGACCAAACTGAAGCTTCACAGAGTCCCAGGGCCTGTTTGCCCAGCACATGAGTAAGCATGCCCTTGAATACACCATAATGTGTGGGGTGCATGTGGAGTTCACGCCCCTAAGTACCAGCTGGGCTATCCTGCATCCAGCCCTGAAGGTGCTTCTGTGAGTGAAGTGGATGGGAGGTGAGTCTGGCCTGGAGCCTCATCTGTGTGATGCTGCTACAGTGCAGGTGCAGACTGGAGACTGAGGGCTGGATTAATGTTAAGGCTCACCTGATATTTGCATATTACTGAGATCACCAGAACCCCCAGCTCAAGGTCTGCTTAACCTAGGAGTCACCTGATGTCCATGGTGTTGGTGATTACAAAAGTCATGGCCATAATGCACCTGCATTTTGCAGTGGGCGTGCACACAATCTTCCCTCCCCTGCTAATGCCTCTGAGCTGCTGATACTTGCTTCATGCAGGCATTAACAGCTCCAGATCTCTTCACCTCACCTGAAACGTGCAGGCTCTTACAGCACACCTTCTGCACTGCACCTATCCTGAAGCATGGGGAGCAAGTGTCCTTACTTCTGTGCACTCCAAACCTAGTGATTGTTGCATGGAGATGGTAGAAATTTAGGTCCTTATCCTTTTTTGCTGTGTCTAAAGCCTGTTGTCCTGCAAAAAGTGCCCAGCTCAGCGAACTAGAAGATACTCTGTAGTGGGTCTCTGCTGTTTCAGTTTGTAAAGGTACTTTAGTGTTTACTGGATGAGGACTGGAACATTCATGCCAGCTCACTGCTCCAACACTAGGGTATGAAAACATGGTGTTCCTCTCCAAACAAACGAGTATGTAAAAGTAATATCCAAATTGCTAAAGGTGACACTGAGGAACCCCAGAGGAAGATGGCTTGCATTTAGAGCACTTGTCTGGGAGACTGAAACTCTGCGTTTAATTCCCTGCTATGTTCCAGAAGAGACAGCACCATCCAAACCTGAATCTTCTATCTCCCATGTGAGTTCCCTTGCCCTTGGGCTATCGGGTGGCATTTCTGCTGCGACATCCTCCTCCTCTTCCTGTTGACCTGGATTGGCTTGCTCATGATTAGAGGAAGGATCTCCCTGCAATCTGCACTCAGGCATTAGCTCTTCTTCAGAAGCTCACCTTAGGAGAAGCCTGGCTGAGTATTCATTACTCTCCTGGCATTTCCTAGCTTGTGTCCAGCTTCTTTGTACCCATGTTTCAGGAGCATCTCGTTCCCCTTATGGGACAAATGAAGAGCATGGGGAGTGTGACAGGCAGCGCAGATCTACATGCCAAAGGACAGAAGACCTTTTATATATTTATCGCATAGTTTTGCCTAAGTCACAGAGGATGTCTCTAAAAGCAGAGGGAAGTTTTCACAGGTTCCATGCTCGTGTCTGAACCAGGACCATCTGCCTCTCTTTTCTCTCTGGAGATTCATTTCTATCTGTGATTTTTTTTTTTTTTTTTTTTGCGGGGGTGGGGCTGAAATTTGTGAATTCATATGCTTGGATTGTAACTCTGCTTCAATTTGTCTTTATAAACCTACTGTGCCTTTCTTTTTGTTCCATGCTTATGGTGATATTGACATAACCTGATGTCAGCAGGGCCTGATGGACTGCTGGGAAGTGTTGATGTTCTTGCAGGATACGGCTGTGGATAATAAGTATATGTGGCCACTTACTCACTGGAGGTTGCCTGATTACCAAGCTTGTCCTGTAATCTTTTGATCACTCCACATTTATTTGTCAGAAGCAGAGATACTGTTGGACTGCAAACGTTGCTCCACACAACATCATAAGAATGAAGTTTTACATGAGACTTCAGCATTTCTGCTCCTGAAGACAGTCCTTTCCAAATGAGCGGCTACCTTACAGCCCCAAGATTTCTACCACGGCAGGGAAACCTAGTGAGATGGGAGATAAGGCGTTCGGGGCTGGGCATCTCTCTCACAGGAAGGGGAGGATTAGCATCCCAGTGCCAAAAGCAATGATTTATTAAGTGAGCCATAGCTGCAGGGGCTGTGAATGGCGCTCATCCTCCTTGTATTCATCACGCATTTTAAACACTGTTTGTGAAAGACATCTTGGGGGAAAGAAACTTACTACTAAAAGCACCAAAATTTTGGTGGTATATAGAGCAGGGAAGAGAGAAGATTGGCCATGGCTTCCTCCCTATCTGTCAATCATGAACTCCACCAGTCCAGGAGAATCTAAGAGTGGTGTTTTGGGCAACTTTGTACTCCAAACACTGACAAAAATTAGGATAGAACGATTGGTTTGGGTAGATTTTCTTTCTCAGGAAGCAGCAGATGGTGGATGCTGATGCCTGCTGATGTGAAAGATCCCTTTATTTTTCTGTGGGTGATATCTGGAATTCAAAACGCACTGACTGGCTGGAGATCAGAAGGCAGAGCAGTGTGCCACAGGAAAGCCCGTGGGATTGACAGGGTGAAAAATTAAGGCAGATTTTGCAACTAGTAGTGACACAGTTACAAGTTTCCTCACAAGTTTGGAATAGGAACAATGAATGTCATTTTTAATGTCAGTTACCAAAATGTCATGCTGGCTACTAAACTTTCTTTCAGAAGTAACCAGCATTTTGGGAAAAAAATAAATAAATGGCAGAAAGGCTTTATCTTCTCTTTACTGCTATGCTAAATGCAGAAGTATCAGCTGTACTTTTTCAGCAGCAGCATTCAGTTTGGCAGTTTGTGATATTTTGGGAATGTTAGTCCACTGTCTGCACTGGCAGATGATGTAAGTGGAAAGAGGGGTGCTGGCAGTTGCCTCTGGGTGTGCCACAGGTACTGACAAATACAAACTGTATTCAAGTGTATGGTGAAAAAATGCTAGTGTCTTGCTGCCTCAAAAGGAGAGTGGGAAGGCTAAAAGTGGGAATCTCCTGGAGTTTATTGCTAATGGATTGCCCGGCAAAACAGACAGGATTTAGGCTACGTGTAATAAATGGAAACGTTTGGTGCTGTTGATGATGTTGAATTGCATACAATCAATCAACAAGATCTTTCAGCTGCATGAAGAAGCATCCTAGATGTGCTGGTGTTCCTCCATGGAGCTCTGCAGCAGAGGAAGCTGAAACACCTTTGTTGCCTACGTAGAGGAGCCAGAGCCGAACAGGGAAAAGGGCTGGGCTGCTGCAGCCCTCGGGACGCGGTGGCAGAGACAGGGAGGAGCAGGGCCAGCGAGCCCCGAGGGAGAGCTGAGACGGGGCGGCTGCTCCCAGGGAGGAGGCCGGGAAGGGCGAGGGCGGCCGCGCCGCGGCAGGGTGGGACCCGCAGCCCGAGCCAGCTCCCTCAGTGCCGCACTCCGCCCGCCCTGCCCGCGGTGGCAGAGTCAGGCGGCATTGAGGCCGTCTTTCCAGGGCTCCACCGCCCGCAAAGCAGGCAGGGGGATGGGCTACTGCACAACCCCCGTGCTCGTTGGCTGTGCCCCGAAAGTTGGCAACAGCACAGGGCGGACAGCGCAGTTCAGTGAATGTTTGGTTTGGGAAGAAGTAAAAGAGTGGCATTGTGTCCAGCTTGGGATGCTCAACTTCCTTTCCTTGAGAAACTTATGAAGTTAAATGTTAAAATCAGGCCATCCAGATAACTTGCATCCTAATGCTTTAGCGGAGTCATCTAGAGAGTGCCTAAGCTGCTTCTGCTGACATTCAGTAACTCCTGAAACTCAGTGGAAGAGCTGGGAATCAGGGATAACTGAAGGTAGATACAGTGATGCCTATTATGAATCCTGGCAGAGGGGTGAACAGCTGATGCAGCACTAGATTAAAGGCAAATTAAAAGAGAAACATATAATTAATACCAGTCAACATTACTGTATGTGAAATCTAGATTGTAAAACTTACTTGCCACCTTTTTTGATAAGGGGGTGAGTTAGTTAAATAAGGACGATGGAAATGACAAAAGGTATTTGACCCAGCACCAGGAGACTGCAATTAAAGCCAAACAGTTTAAAATTAGCATGGCACGTGTTACACTGATGGAAAGCTGGCTGACTGACAGGTCTTGGAGTACAGATGGAGAATCATCATGGAATCATTCTGTTGGAAGGCACCTCTGCAGGTCATGTAGTCCAGTCCCTTGCTCAAAGCTGTGGCAACTTCAAAGGCGGATCAAGTTGCTTAGGTGTTGTCCAGCTGTGTTGGGGATGTCTCCAAAGGTGCAGATTGTGCAATCTCTTCTTTAGTGTGAAAGTTCCTCTTCCTTAAAAAGATTCATTTGATAAAAAGTTCTTTGAGAAATATTTTTTTCAGTTCTTCTTTTTAAAATATACTGGAGAAAGTGGAGTTTGCAGAAGACATTAATGCTGAGGAAACTAGTGAGTGGCAAAGGAGGAACCTCATGATTACAATTCAAGTGACCTTGGATTGTTTTAACACAATCTAATATAAAGCCATTGGAGCGAGTACAAAAATCATCAGATCATACAGATGGAGTTAACAGATTTTGTGCTGGGGAAGAGGGATGTTTGGAAGAACATGGTAAGCAGGATGAATAACTGTCTCAGCATGAATTCCTAGTGAGGGTCACTAAAAAATAAACTTTTCTGGCCCCTGAAGTTAAAAATATGGAGAAATTGGTTAGAAAACCTTATAGAGGCTATGTCTTTGCTAACCAGTAATGTGGGCCAGTTTCAATTCTCTACCTGTGAGGGGAGATGGGATAGAACAGCTTGCCTCCATACACCTAGACTTCCCCAGACGTGGTAGCCCTGTCCATACTGCTTGTTTAAGCAATCTTGTCCCATGCTGTGACTCAAACCATGCTCAGATATAGTCTGGCAGAGGGCTGGTTCACATATTCCCCAAATGTACTCTGAAACTACCCATTACACAGCATGAGCAAATGTGTGTCCACACTTGTGCCTGTGTTTGGTTTTCTCATTCAGACACTGCTTTTGATTTTGTGTTTAGGACTGACTTAGTAATTACTGTCATTCACTGTCCAGACTGAGTATTCACAGGACAAGAATGTGATCATGTTAGCTAGGGTGCAAAAGAAGCCCTGAAGAATGGCAAAATGTGCTTTATAATGTTCATACTTTACTGGGGACAATGTAAAGGAGGGACTTGCCTGTTGTCTGTGAACAGTGCTATTGAGAGTATTCTCCTGTAATGAATTGTTCAGTGTAGCTGAATGACAGGAGGATCCAATGGCCAGAAGCTGAATCAAAACAATCTGACAAGAAGGAAGCTCCCAGTTTCATAGTTCCAGTCTTAAGCTGGTATTTTCCTAGTAGACTTTCTGTAGTTCAGAGAAGGGGTTCACACAAGTCTGATGGCCCTATGTAGGTGGGCAGGTTAGATGATCACAACAGATTCATAATCTTTGAATCTTTGAATTAATTCATGAGATTTTGAGATACAAATGTGAGTTTGGTGCTTGGATTCTGTTGTTCTGCCAAACAGTAGGACTGATAGATCTTCAAGGCTTCACCTTTCATCACCACCTTATATGACTATATACCAATTGGTATCATTCCCAGTACAGCGTAGAAAGAAGTAGTTAACACTTTTGCCTTTTGCATGTAATTACTGATACATTTATCATTTTCATTATTTGTTATAGAGGAATTGTAGAATCTACTCATTAAGAAGAATTTTCTTCTTCATAACATGTTTTAAAAACTTTCTGTTTTTTTAATTATTATTATTGTGCTTTCATTTCTCTCTCAGTCTGTATTATCTGGTTGGTAATAATCATTATCATCCTGCTTTTTCCTTCAGAACAGTTTGTTTAATATCTGCCTGTACATTTCCGTCATAGGAGAAGGAATGGTTGCCCTTGGCATTTTGGGGCAGTGACTCACTGAATATCTACTATGATCTTTCAGGAATTCACAGTTACCATTCATATATTTTTGTTTATATCTTGTTAATTCTTGTTTATATCTTATTTGATATAGCTCATAATCATTTTTTACTTTGTAACATCTGTCCTTTAAAATCATCAGCTCAGTATACTAAGGGATTGAACTTCATTGTCTTGAAATGAAATGTGTGGTGTACAATTCATTGGGCCAAAAATATAGTTCTATTATCAAACTCTCTTCAGTTAAGTTCTTGTAGAGTTGTACCTTATTTTGGATGCGTTTCATTTTCTAATTAGGAAATGATTACATGTACTTTTGTATTTTTTAGTGGAAACAGAAGACATCCAACATGTTTCATTCAGACTGAAGTTCTGTGTGATGCAGTCTTCTGCTCTGGCATGACAAATTGATGATTATGGATCTAGTCACCTAGCTAATTTGATTTTATAGTCTTCAAAACAGACCACCTGCTCACTCATCTTGAATTTCATGTGTGACAAAGTGAATTAATAAGTTTCAAGATAATTTTCTTTACCAAGAGCAACTCAAAGGTGAATTGTAGGTGGTGGACCTTTATCAGATCTGCAAAGAGAGCACCTCAGTTGCAGGAGTCTGTGCCAGCTGGGTTGAGCACACAAACATAATGAACAGGGCTCTGCCAAGCTTGAGCTGTGAGTGGTTTCTGAGCCACACAAAGTAGTGATGGATCTTACATGACATGCAACACCATCTCTTCTGTTCCCTGTGGCTATGCAGATCCAAGACTCTCAATTCAACATCCTCATCATGCTGGGCTCTGTAACACTATCACGTTGCTTGTAGCTGTGTAAATCCGGTCTCAATCATCTATTATCCCCCTCTTGATGCTGATGATAAGGCAATTAAATTTTTCTTCTTTTGGTGTCCTTTGTCTTCATGACTAATTTTGTTTTCAACATCTTGATTTTGATGGGTGTTCCTTGAGTCTCCCTTTTCACTGACTCCATATTTATTAGTTTACCTCCTTCCTAGCTCATACAGTGAAAATGTCTCCTAAAAATGAGTGCAAGTGTGGAGGCCAGCTGAATGCCCAGCCCTTTCTACCTTTGTTTCATAATTTTGAGTGCATATGTTATTTGCCTCTTCAACAATGGGGAAACCATTTGCCATCTATTCCCTACTGAGTGTGAGACATAAAGGATTTCTGAAAATGTATCCCCCCCCCCCGATTTATCCTTTCTACAGCCTCCTGAATTAACAGTGGGTCAGTCCCTTTAGGATGGGGCAGTGAGAACTGCTGGTCATTACTACTTGCAAGTATAAACAATCATGCCCATGTGCTGAAGGGACCTAACTAATGGCAGCCAATTAAAAACAGTGAGAGGAAGATCACAACTCCTCAGCTAATCCAAATACTGGTAGCCTGTAAACACAACTCTTTGCCTGGGAGAACTGATCTGACTTTCTTTTCTCTAATGTTGCATAACCTCTTCTGAACCCTTTCAGATCTCCAGAGGGATTGCAGGCCATGCTCTGAGTCATACTGCTGGAGAATGATGAACTTCATGTGAGACTTGTCATTAGTAGCAGAAAACAAATCCAAGGCATGGCTCAGCCCTTATTAAGAAAATGAGGTTTCTGCAGTCTATCTGGATCATAAATCATCAAAAGTCTTCCTGCAACAGACCCATTTGCTTCTCCACACAGAGTAAGGACAATAATATTCAATATATGCCAAAAGAGCGGTCTCCTTGACTGGAAAGGTACCAAAAATCATCTGCACTGCACTAATAAAGTCTCAGTGTGCTTCCTATTGAAGTCGATGGCAGCTCTTTGATTAGGTTGAGCTATGAGGTAGCTTAACATTTTTGAAGCATTAGGATCAAAAAATAAGATATTATTTATGGACCAAACTTTCTGCCTGAAAAGCACATGAAACAGTGAAAAAGGCTTTCCTTAGTCTTGCTGAAGGAAAAGAAAACTGGGGCAAAACCTAGGCTGGTCTGCCCTGTTGGTGGCACTGAGAATTGTTTAAGATGCTATACTTAAAAGAGGAATCCAAGGGTGATGCTGCACATGACTATTTTCAGCAAAGCTTTTCAGATGCACCACAGGAATCAGTGGGACTGTCACTGGACAGGACAGAGCTTTTTGCTGTCTGTAGTTCTCAGCTGACATTTTCTGGGGTCTCCTGAGGTCAGTGCAGTAGTTTAAGAGAAAGAGTAGCAAACTTCATCTATCTGCATAACAAACGACTCCATTTCACTTCAAAACTTTTTCTTGCTGAAAATTTAGAGAAATTGTGCCCTTAGAGTAGGTGAAGTTTTTGCTCAACATATTAATTCTTGAACTGTTGCTAGGTGTGGCCTCAAAACAGTTCTAATTCTACCAATATATCTTCTTAAATAACATCAAAACATGACTCTTCAAGGAATTAGAAATGTGTTTCAACAATGACCTTCCTGCTGGCATTGCCTTGTTGGTTTGTTTTGTTTTTTTTTTTTGTCAGTGTTGTACATAGAGACAAAGCAAGTACTCTCCTTATATAAGAATACTGTCTCCTGTCAGAAAACCCATTTAATAAAAGCTATACGAAAACACTCCACCACATACTACTGCCAATCCTTAGTGATCTATAAAATGTCCATCATTTACTATGTGCAAGCCTACACGCCTCAGCCTGTCTGCGTGTGCTTAGCAAGTTACTCCATTGAACTGGTGAGGCTATTTATAGTTAGGAATTGCAAATCATCTGTGGACAGAGTCCTAAATGTTATATTCTAATAAATGTAGCTATGTAAATCTAGAACTTTTATACTCCTCAAACAGAGGAGAAACTAATATTATATGGCCCAGGCAATAAGTCCAAAGAGAGACTTTTAGGAATTATTAATTTGCTTTTTGAAAACCAACAAGTGAATATTTTATAGAAAAGATTTTAGGCAAATAATTTTGTATTTAATACTACATGTAGGCATTTAAAAGATTAGCAAAATATGAAGAATGCAATGTAATTATATTTTCAGCAATAACAAATGTTTTTTGCTAGAAAGTTTCAGTTTGGTCTAATTAATTAATTGATTAATCTCAGAGAAGTGCATTTTGGATGCATGTCTGAGAACGTTTCAGCACACACTATTCTATAAGGTGATACCAACCACTATGTATTTTTTGAATCACAACTTCATAAATTGAGATCATCGAGCAAAACAGCAAAATAAGATGAGATGGAGCCTATCCTATATATGGAATACCAAAAATTAAGACAGAACTATTTAAAAATAAACTCAGAATTGGTTTTGTAGCACAGCAGGCAAATCCCACAACTCCACAGAGCAGGAAGGGATTAATAATTTATCCCTGCAGGCAGGAATGCAATTTACCACCCTCCCCACTACACCTGTCTATGCAACCCAGGAAGAAAGGAAGGGAGGGAGAGCATTTGGATGAGTGAAATGAAGAAGAGAGATACTAGAACCAGATCTGTACAGATGCTGTGGGGAGATAATGGTTTGAGGACAGAAACGATCTAAGGGATGGCCCCAGGTTAGGATCAGAGTTGTTGAAAAGAAGCTTGCTTAAATTCTTTTTTTTTTTTTTTCTGGTAATAGCTGGAGGAGTTTTAGCATCATCTTCCTTTCTCTTTGAGACTATTGATTATGACCATATCTGCATAACTTAACAGGTGTGCCCATCACTTTGTGAATTGTCTTAAGTCTTCTTATGTTGTACAGTCAATTTCTTCTAAAATGTTGTGTTGTGTTGCTTTTTTTTTAAATCTTGTTATTTGTGATTTCCTGAAGGGTGGTGGGCTGTGTGAATCGTGTGTCTTGCTCAGTGTGCTTTTTATGAATTCAAACAAATAAAATACATATTTTTATGCCTTGTACTGCCTAGCTGTAAAAAATAATGGTATGCTTAGGATGTCTTGAGGAAATTCTGGGACAGTTTGGATGTTGAGCTAATTTCTTGACTGTAACTTAAATGAAGCATATATCACTGATGTCTCACAGGTGTCATCTGTGGCAATCTCCAGAGAACAGCTGTTCCCTAGTTATCTAGTTTTTCCTGTCTTGAGATGGTTTCACAATGAACATTGAATATGAACAAAAGTGATGTAATCGGGTAAATTGGGTTGCATCAGATCTGGGATTAAAAAAAATGTGATTGCATGGTTACATGGCTGTGTGCACATGTGGCCAGCTCCATCACTCCTGCTTCCAGCAGTCCCAGAGCCTGGGGACAGGTGCAGGGCATCTATTGGTTGCTGTGGAGAAGAGAGGATGTCAGGGCTGTGCTTAGGGTGAGGAGAAGCATATGGGTACAGATGGGGATACAGCAAAAAGACCAGACAACTGAACTGAAGTTCCCAGCCCTGTGCCCAAAAAGCCATCTGAAGGCTTCTTTATTATGGACTTTTTTCTGAATTCCCTAAGATTTTCCCTTGAAGAGCTGCAGCCACGGCACCTTATTTGTTCCCAGTTCTGCAAGAGGAAGAAGGGCCACAGTTTCTCCCTTGAAAGCTGGTTAGGAGCCAGCTGGACAAGAGCCTCATGTTGCATGCATGGTTTACCCAGCAAAATTGACTCTTTGGCCACTGATTTTGTCTAAGTAAGGAAAAGCACGAGTATGAACCTCTAAAATAGATTCTTTTTGTTGTTGTTCTTGTTCCTATGAAAAAGTTTAAAACAGGTTTACAGTGTGTTTTCAGACATTGTCAGCTGCTGGTACTCTGTTCTGTGTCTCTGAGACTGGCTTCAAATTTTACCCTCTGTATCTGGAGGTCCTTGTTACTACTCTCTGGTGACAGCAGCATTTTATCACCAAAGAGAGAAGAACTTTACAAAGTCAGAATGACAGCCTGTATACCCCAAGGTAGGTGGTGGAACAAGTTTTCTCTATGGTCACAATACATGAAATCCCTTTGATTTAACTGCTCGCATTGGAGCTTAGAGTACATCTTCTGGAGACATGCATTCACACCTGCCCTTTTTGTTGGACTCTTTTGACTTAAATTTTTTCTCTTTAGAGATGTCTTATGAGCAGATAGTGTACTAGCGAAGCAACATGAATAAAACTGAAAGAAGCATTCAATAACAAAACACATTATAAAGTAAATGGAGTGAGAAGCCATATTAGCCAACCTTCTGGGAGTAGTTCTGACCTACTTTTAGGGGTGCTTCACCTGGGATGCTGCTTTTCTACTTATTGAACTTCTTTTTCATATTTACAGTCTGTGCATTCATAGCCATGCCCTAGGGTGTTTGTAGAGCTGATGTTTAAGACATGTAAATGTGACTAATCGCACATCCACCCATGGCTGGCAACCCAGCTCTGCAGCCTACACTGAGGGGTGACCTAATCCTGGGAGGTATCTCTGGTCTGGAAGGAAGGATGGAGGGCAGGGTGGTTTCTTCAGCGGGCAAGCTTAGCTTAGGACCTGCTCGTCCACTGAAGCAGCTGAAGATAGCTTTGAGAGGTGTGGGCCTTTCAGTAGACACGTTTGGTTTTGAAACGCCTCCAGTCCCACTCCTGCCTGCAGGGATAGCACACAGAGAATGTGACTTTTCCATCCGGTGCTGCTCTTGGAAAAAATCCTTCCCCATCTCCATCACTGATGGTTTGTCTTGTGGTGTGAGGTGAGTGCATAGCCTTCCACTCTCTTATGAAAAGCCCTACTGTGATCCAGTTCTGGATCCCTCATTGTTCAAGACAGGTTCAAGTCTGAAAAATCCTGCCAAGCTGTTGCTCTCATTGATCATAAGTTGCACTGCAGTAGGTAAATCAATACCATTGCCTGTTTATGTATGTGTATATGGACTGATGTGATGTTTTGTGGGATGCCCCGTAGGAAATCACATCATTCCAGGAGTCTGGCCATACGTTAAGTGAGCTTTACTTCCCTAGCCATTTCCCTGTCTTTCTTGGATCTCCCTTCACTCGTGCTTCTTGGTTAATTCCCCAGCAGGGCCTGTGCTGGCCTGGGGCTACCAGGCGGCACCAGCACAGGGCAGGGAGCCAGCCCTGGGGCCTTGGGAGGGGAAGGCTGGGGTGCAGATGCCATGGGCAGTGCCTGTGTGCTGCTCTGAGCCTGCCCGGGCTGAGCCACACCTGGCTACTGCAGCTGTGCTAATGAAACACTGAAACAGCAGAACATCACTGCCACCTCAGCAGGCAGCACCTGCCTTGCCATTGTGGCTGCCTCCTTTACCGCAAAGCAGCCAAGAGGAGGGCTACCTGGGTTATTTGCCTCTCCTCTGTCCTCGGTGGATGCAGTAGCACTAAGCCAGGCCTCATTTATATGTAACTTGCTGCACTTTTCCCTTAAAAATTATAAACACACACAACTGTCTGTAAAATGGCATAACCTATAGCATAGAATTAGCATTACAGGGCTCCTCATCTGATTGTTGATGGGCTAGTGTAAACAAGCACAACCTTTGGAATAATGGCACCAGGCACAGGCTTTGTAAGAAAAAGCAAGTGTTTGTCTGCCAGAGGCAAAGCAGCCAAGAGCAAGCACTTGTTGTTGACACTGCTGTTAGCACAGAGCCCCATGCATCTGTGTGATCCTGGGGATGCTCTTGCAGATGTGCTGTGCAGGCAGAGCCTCAGGGTTTTACCCTTGTCTGGAGTTCGGGGCCATTGGGCAGCCCCACGGAGTAACTGTGCTAGATCCCTGACTGAGTTGCCACAAATCTGGGAATCCAGACTCATAGAATCACAGAATATCTTCTGTTGGAAGGGATCTTAAAGATCATCTAGTTCCAAACCCCTTGCCATGGGCAGGGTTGCCACCCACTAGATCAGGCTGCCCAGGACCCCATCCAACCTTGAACACCCCTAGGGATGAGGCATCCACAAACCTCTCTGGGCAATCTGTTCCAGTGCCTCACCACCCTAATGTTTCTACAGCGTGTGCGTGTAGATCCTTGGAGATCAAAATCCTCTGGAAATGGTCCTGGGCAACCTGCTGTGGAAGTTCCTGCTTAAGAAGGGGTTGGACTATAGGGACCCTGAAGTTTCTGCAAACCTCAGCAATCCTGTGTGAATAGATCAGCCATTCAGCACGTGTACAGCCACTCTAAAAGTCCTGGTGATTTCAGACAGTGTTGTTCTGCTTAAGTGAATTAGTAGCACAATCTATCTGAAACATCCAGAATTCTGTATTTGCCATGCTCACAATATTCAATGGAGTCATGCATACACAGTAAGCCTGTTCCCAAGCTCTCAGATTTACTGAACAGCCACAGATCTTTTGTACGGAGTATGTGCAGTCAGTCTGGATGCTTCCTGAAATGTGGCATTTATAACACGTGGTCTGTGGAGCTCATTCACACATATTTCCATCTGGGAAATCCCATAGGAAGAGTGATGGCAGCCTGACTGTTAATTTAATTTTCTGTCTTTAGGGGCATCTCAACTGTCAGCAGTAATGTTTATATCCTCTGAGAAGAAATACTGAAGTTATACTTGGATAACCCTAATTATTCAGCAATTAAAATTTGCATCCTGATCTATCTTCAGAGCAACTCATATAGGTTTGCCCTCAGGGCTCAAGAGTACTGCCAAGTCCCCACAGGTAAATGCTTTCAGCTTGGTTCTGATTCTCATTCACTTCATTTATATGACTGCAGTTTCTCTTTTATTGAATTTTCTGACTTGTCACTGTCTGGAAAAATAGTGTGCTAGACTGGTAGTGGCCAGGCTTAATTGGGATGCAGCTGGTCCACTTGGTCCTTAAAGAATGGGAAAGGACATGAGGAGTTGCTTGTGAGGCCAGGCTTGAGTGTGACCCCATGTGGTGTGGTGCTGTGGTGAGGAACCAGGTAGGGAAGCTCATCATCTCTGGTGACACGTGGGCCTGAGGAAGCTGGACTGCTTCCAGTGTTAAACACAACATGGGTGAGTTCAAGGGTGTGTGACACGTCATGCAAGTGCAGAGTGTGAATCATGTCATGTATCAGCAGTAGAAGTCCCTGTGGAGGGCTCCTAGGGCAGCTCTCTGCACGTGGGGTGGTACTGCACCTGCAGTTCCCCTCGTGCCCCAGCTGTGCCCAGGGCAGGGCTTTGGGGCCCCACATCTCTGCAGCACAGGCGAGACAGCAGGAGGTGTAGAGAGGGGAGGTGGCACCTTCTCCCACCTGCCAAGTAGAGATGGGAGCTCAGCCTGCATTTGCTCTGTATATTTAGATTTCAGGCTTGACAGGCATGCACTGTCCCTTACTGTTTGTACAGTCTTTGGACTGTTAAGTCCTGATATTTACCAGGGCACCCAGGCCCTCTGCATTATTATCGACTAATGAGAAGACCCTGAATATTAACCCTTTCTGTGCTCGCTACAACCCCTGTCTCCATAATTAGGCAGGTTCATGAAAGAATAAGGCAAGCAGAAGAGTAATTCTGCTCGGATGTGAAGGAAGGGATGTGAGGCCCCACTACCTCTTCATTGCTCACTGAAATGGTGGCAGAAATGAATTTTCTGGAGGCAGCTGAATGAGATTTGACCAGTGACAGCTCTGCTGTAAAGCACAGTGTGGAGAAGTTTGTGAGGGGGGGACATCTCCCAATAGTTTCCTAAGGGTCCCTGTAGAAGGAATGGCTTTTAAAACAACAGATGGTTTAGATGTGGATGTGACAGAGGGAATAGAAATTTGGCTGCTGAATGGAAGTGGAAATGAGGAGGTTTAGGAGCCTGTTCATCCCAACGCAGTCCATGTAGCATTCTCCGCTGAGCAGTGGCTCTATAAAAGCTGGTTGGTTTCACATCTCTGTGATACCAGCTCAGTTACATTCACTGAAAAGGAGCTTGAACTTTTGACAATAGGAACTCCTAGCCCTTACTTGCAATGGCCTTCAAGGGCAGGTAAGTATACTTCTGTCAACTTATGTGTCGTTAATTTACAGAATTAATGAGATATCTCTCTACTGAGTGTGTAGGTACTCTGCCCTTTTAGATAAGCTCCAGGAAAAGTTCAAATTCCCCTATACTATCAGAGGGTCTTTGTTTCTCTTTCAGCTGAGCTGGAGTGTATGAATCCAGTGAATTACAATGAACAAGACACTCCCTAGCACTACGTTCAGTCAGTTTTCAGGTTAGATCAAGTTGCCCTTTCCTTTGAAATGAAAGCAATCCTTTTTCACGTGTTTGTTGCACTTTCTGTGTTACTGTTAACATGAGAAAATCAATACCAGGTCGGTCAATCTTTTCAGTATTGTGCTTATTCCAGCAACGCACTATATTCTCTTGCTGAGAAAGTTTGAAAATGCGGGTTCTTGAGATACCGTTAACAGAAGCTTCTTGAGATAAAAGCAAATAGTAGGGAAGCAGAAAAGAGGGAGTATAGTTGAAGTCAGATGCTGGCATTCTAAAGTAATTACTTCTAAAGCATCTAAAGTAATTTTTGGATCAAGAAGAGAATTCAAGTGGTGCTGATTGTGTGTATTCTCTCCAATTGTTCATACATACAAACATACATAAATCTTAAATATGGTTTTGAATCTATGTTTACATCCTTTTTTGATCTGTTGTCAGGTTGAACATGGACTCTTCTTTAGCTTTTTTAAGCTAAAAATCCATTTAACACTCTATGAAGGGAAATTGTTATCTTTGATCCTCTGGAATCATCTGGAATTAGATCCCCCATCCTGGCATTCTGGAGATAGCTTTTGGGATGCTCTGTTGCCCTAGATTTTAGTGATTTCATTAGGTGACAAATTATTGTCTTACTGGCTTTTCATGCAGATACCTAATGTTCCTTGTCCGGACCCTTTTCCTTTCATTCTCACACTGTGGGTGATGGTAGCCATTTTCAGAACTGCAGCAGGAGAAAAGGAGACAGAGAGTGCCTGGAATGTTACCCTACATGTGGGGTATGTCTCAGATTGACCCAGGACACTGCCTATTTGTGTTCTTTTTTGAAAAAAAATCTATCTACATTTCCCTACATTATCTCCTCCTTGTAAACAATAACATTTTGGGGTGCTATGAAATGGCACAACATTGACTATTCCAGTTAACTTTGCTGCATAATTGTATGAGAAGACAACAAAAACCTACACCTGAATTCAGAGTTGCTTACACAGAGATGCAATCTGGAATTCAAGATCCTTGTGAAAGGATCCGTGCATTGCAGTGCACCTTCTTCACATCTTTTGTATCAATCAATTATCTCTTTTCCTTATTCCTTCTCTTATACCCATTGAGCAATCTGATGGTTTGCTCTTGTTATCTGGTGCTCTTTGAATGGAAAGCAAAGTTCAGCTTTCAGCTGAAGATGCCAGGTCCTTTTTCTGACTCTTTTTTTTCCTCTTCACATCCTTTGAAAGTCTCTGGTGGTTGCCATTCCTTAATCTTCTTTCTTCCTTGTTTGCTTGTCTTCTGGGATATTTAATTTCCCTTGATGCAGCTCAAGAGTTCTTAGATTTAGATACTTAAAGTAAATCACTTAATATATGCACATGAATAAAAAATGTTTTTCAGAGGTGCATTTGTTTTCCACTGAGACAAGAAACTTCTGAAAATCAGCAATATTAATTGCAATAAATCATTCCTACTTTCAGGAAAACATGGTTGTGTTGTCTGCCTTCTGGGCTTGCAACAAAGAAGGAGATACGTGAGACAAAAGGACAAAAGAGGAAGATAAAGTAAAACCAACTCTTTTTTTTTTTCTTTCTTTCTTTCCCACCAAACAGTCAAAGAATATACAAATGTTAAAAGCTTAATAAGTAAAAAGTATTTATAGCCTTCAGTCTATAGTCTTCAGATTTTTGCTGAAGTTGTCTCAACTGGAGAACCTTCCTGCACCGGGCAGTTGAATTATATGTCCTTGATAGCAGTCAGATGGTGATACTTTTAGAGCAGTGCTGCTAGACACCTGGCTGATCTTTATCATTGCTCAAGAGTATTTCAGGTCATGTGGTATTAAGTGGGACCTGGGCACAGAAATCATTGCTTTCTTTTGCAGGATGAACTGCAGTCTGGTCCTTCTCTGGATCAGCTCTGCCATTCAGTGCTACCACCTGTGGCTTAGATCACTGGTTCCTTACTATAAAATGGCGGCCCAACCTAAATGCCTCCAGCCTCTTGCCTTTGGCATGGAGGGTGCTGGGAGCCACTAGGGAGCACCGCAGACTCCAGGGGGGTTCTTGAGCTGCATGAAGAGCAGGAGACAGAGATGGCCACACATAGCAGACAGTGCACTACATGCCCATCCCCAGCACCACCTTCAGTATCTCTACCCTGAGCCTGCATGCCAGCTTGTGTTCACAATGGGAGGGTGTTTGCAAGTTTGAACTTGTGTGAGGCTTGGGTTTGGGCTGCATGTACCAAATAAAGGTTGTACTGGAGTGCAGAGTGGTAGTGGGCACTAAGCCCCACAGAAATCACACTGAGATCATGCTATACTTTATTCTCATATGCTTGTTCCATAATACATACAGGAACAACAAGATGAGATAGAGTCAAGAGGATGTTAGGTCAGGAGAAGACTAGCATTACAGTCGGTGCAGGAATTAGTTGTCATCTCCCATGAGGTTTGAAGTGATGGGACATGGTGAGATGATTAATGGCACACCGTGGCAAAGTAGAGGAAGAAAGAAAGGGATTGCAATCATAAAACTGTGAGATCTTGTAGTCTGGGTGAGTATACTTTTTCCTAGCCCAGTGAAAATTCCTTTTTGAAGCTGCTCTTGCCTGTTGATGTACTTCTCTACTAGAAAAGCAAAGCTTCATGAGAGGTTTGGAGGAGAAAAAACAGTAATTGTGATGACCTACATGTAGCAGAGAATCGTTCAGAGAATAAAAGGTGAAATGGAAAGGTAAAAGCTGTCTCTCTTCAACCTGTGTCATATTCACAGGCTGAAACTACTGCTCCATACAGCTATACAAAGCAGTTTGAAAAAAAAACAAGCTAGTGCACTGGTAACTTTCTTCTGTTTTGTGGAAAGAAAAAAAAAAAAGGATTATGATACAGTTCCTACCTTGGATTAAAGCAGATGGCACATGTTTGAACTGATAAATGACTGAAAAATCACACAGTCACATTAAGTGTATTTCTTCTTTCAGGAGCCTGGAAGCTGGTATAAAATCCAGGGAAAGGGTTAACTATATCAGGAGATTGTCAACCATTGGTCTGACTTTAAAACAGGGTGCTGGAGGGCATATCTTAACTTGACATGTTGCATTGTTAATTTACAGTTTGGGTGTGGAGCGACCTGCCTTCCCTTCTTTGTAATCTGTGCAGGTGTGCACAGGACTTCAAAGCCAGCTGCAGTGGAGCTTATGTCTGTGAGAAAGCCCCAGCTAAATAGAAATGTTCTGGGAGATGCAAACTCAAGTTCCCTTGTGCAACTGCTGTCAAGTCAGTTGGTAAAGTAGATTTCCAGTGAATGTTGTTTTTGCAGTGGCGTTTACCCCTTCTCCATAGGTAGCAGGTCCCCTGCTGCAGATTTTAGGTCTTACGCCACAGTTAAATTTTAAAACTATTTTTAAAATATATGTCTGAAATCACAAGAGCGCACAAATCAGTTGCTCTGAGGGTTGTTTTGTTTGTTTGTTTTGTTGTTGTATTTTTTTTTCTCCTCTGGTTCTAGGTCACTTGTGGAATACTCTGTACTTCTACTATGTCTTAATTAGCAGTATTTTGAGGCATCTCAGAGGAGCAAGTTCTAGCTCAAAAACTGGTCATGGACTTTTCACAATGAGAACTCGCTACTGATTATTTGCCACGTAAGATTAGGCAGCTAAAAGCCTTTCTGCTGGTCTGTACTGGTCGGCTGAAGCCCTTTAAACCCAAAATAATGCAAATGCACAAAAATAAACCTCAGTGGGTGGTGAAGCACAAACGCTCTTCCCAACTGTCTGTGGAACTATTATTTGAACAAAGTGAGTCACAGTGCACCCCATGAAGTTTCATGGAGGAAGGACAAGAGCAGTGCGATTCTGTGCCCAGTGCTTGCACCTCTCCCAGCCCTTCCTTCCACATCATCTGCAGACCTGTGCTGATTCTCACAACCGTAGCCTAATGGGTGAAAAGGAGCTGGAAATGACTGAAGAAGCCTGTTACAAAAATAACCAAATAGTAGGAACCCCTCTTTAAGAAGAGTTTGATCCTTGGAGATTTATCTGTCATGCGTGCCTCAGACCCTTGTCAGCCCTCTGCCCATCCTTCACTGTGGTCTGTGGGGATCCCAGGAGGTTCAGCAGCTCTCTGTGAGTTCTGCTGCAGGGTAGAGCCGCAGCTTTGCCTTTCCTATGGAATGGGCATTTGTCCATAGGGACCTAATCATTAACATTTTGCAGTCCAGCAGAATAGAGAATAGTTTACTCCATATTTTCTCCTGCAATTTGGAGGGAAATTCTGAGCTTCTAACCTCAGCTCTGCATTCAGAATTACTAAGCTATTCAGATCTTTTTTTTTTTTTTTCCATCTTTTACATTAGTATAGAAAAGTTGCAAAGAAATTAAATGTGTCAGTAAGATTGGACCTCACAAATTTTGCTGATTTATTTAATAGCTCTATTACTTCTTTGTTGCTTATTATTGTGAACTCAATTATGGAATGAGTAACAGTGATTGATTCCTTATGGCTCTGCTTTGTTCAGTGGTTACTTTTGTAGTTTTTCTCTGTCTATTTTATGTTTTCACTTATCAGCATTTTCGGATCTCCCTGGATGAAATTCAGCATTGCCCTATAAGACAAAGCACTGCAGCTACAATTGTACAGCAGGCAACTCTACTGTTTGCCAGCATTTGGGGGGTGGGGGTGTGACATTTGGCTTGGTCTGATACAGAACGAGACTTGCACATTTCAAACACTTTTAGGACACTTTTAGGTAAGCCCACAGGGGTGATAGTCTCTGATGGCCAGGCAGGCTGGCATGCTGTCCTGCTCCCTGGTTGCTTGGTAAAGCATGAGGCATCCCAAAACGGCCTGTGAAATGTTTCCTGGCTTTGGCTGTCACTAATATCTGACTGCAGACATAGCTGGGAGCTGGCAGGAATTACCAGTATTTTCAATTAAAGTGTCTGTAGCTATAACAGTAAAATCATGAGCTTGTAAAACAATTGTTTTATAGAACTTTTTTATTTATATCCTCTTTCTGCAGTTTCCCTCATCTCCTAACCACCACAGCCTAATGGAATACAGAATGGCCTGTGGATTTTTGCTTTTCTATTTTGCAAATGTCATGAACTCTTTCGACTGTAAAATCTGTGCTAGTATTTGGAGTCTTCTTCTGGGGCAGAAGAGGTTAAGACAGAAGACCTGTCATTACCATGTTCAGATCTGTTGGCTCTTCCCAGCTCAAGAGAGAACTAAAATCCAGAACATTCATCTCTCAGGTGAATATTCAGTGTACCAGGCTATTAAGTCTCTCCTGTAGGCTCTGTTACATTTCAAATTAAATATTCATTAGGCCAGAATGAGTGAGGTGTTGCACTTTCACCGGCGTTCAACCCTGCAATGTCCCTGAAGCCTCTGCAGTTAACATTCACCCCATTACTCAGGAAAGGGACTTACAAACACCTTCCTTGATTTACCCAATACAAGTTCCTCGACTGACCCAGCATACCTCATTCTTGCAGAAAGGATGTTCTTACTGTTCCAGAAGCTTCAGATAGTTACAGCATTGCACCAGGCTAACCTGACTTTAACAGTGTTTTCCTGGGGATGAAAGCTTGAACCTCTGGCTCTTGTGGAGTTTTATGGAAGCCTTGAAGATACTCGGGAGAAGACTTAGTGAAAACTTAGCAAAGAAAGCGGGGCTTATGCAGCTGCAATGGTAACCCCGGAGGATGCAGATGGTCTCTCTGAACTGATCTAGGACAAGAAAAGACTTACTAGACAGATGAGTTAAATGAAAATTAAATGTGGACGTGACTTAATAAGTTGGTCTTCTGAGGGACTTCAATTTATCACAAAACCCTACGTTGAATGGCACAGATGTCCCAGGCAGGAGAAAGCTGCAGCTTGTGGCCAAGAGCGGGTGTGCACAACCCAGCTGGGAGAGTGCCCAGGCTCCAATTATGCATGTTCTTATCTGTTACTTTCTGCTGCAAGTGTTGGATGAACAGAAGTCATCTATTTTTAAAGGAGCAGTCAGATGTAAACGGCTGCGTGGCCTTTACGAAGGAAGCTTCAGAAAAATTAATCTAGAAGAACTAAAATATGAGAAGGGAAATTAAGAGGAAGATGCAGAAGGAAATAAATGTGAGGGGAGGAATAAAGAATGAAAAGGAAATGAATTCTATTAACTAAAGAAGATTGTTTACTTCCAAAATGTAACCCATTCATGCCAAAGCTGTAAAGTTAATAGCATTTTTGTTTTCCTAAGTTGCACATTCTCCTGTCCAGAGGTTGCTAACTGCCTTCTAAACATGAGAAGGTGGAATATTGAACTAAAAAAAAGTACTAATAAATCTAAGTTTCCCAATTGCAACACTGAATATATCTCTGGCAAACAGAAACTTTTTTTTCTTGTGGCAGCAGTTGAGAGGAGGCAAAAGTGTCTTTTTCTCTATTCCTACACTCAGAAATGTCCAGGAAAGAGAAGATGGCTCCTAGCAGAGGCAGCAGAGAGCGAGAAAAAAGTAAAGCCTGTGAGGTAAGGCAATGAGGAAATCCATGAAGTGAAACACCTGAGCAGTCCTTTTTGAGTGGGATCCTGAGCTGAATAGAGAGGCAGTATGCCTACAAAGGTATATGGTAGCACAGCTTTTCCACATGGGTGGAGTATTCAAACATATACCTGAGAACACTGATTGCTTTGGATTTATAAAGGTAATTTCAGTAGGAAAGTGGAGATAAAGACACAGATGGGGAGTGCTGGCAGAGGTAGCGTGAATTGAGGAAGGACAGGGGTACATCACAGAGTTGCTGGGATCTGTGCCTGAGCTCACCACTGCTGCTCTTCAAGACAGACCAGGCAACCTGCCAGGCCAGGCGGCCTCAGGGGCTCTGGAGCATGGAGCCATGTGGCCACAGCTGATTAGGGTATCTCAGGAGATGAGTGCCTTGCACTGGGTGCATTGTGTGTCCCTTCAGCCACTGGCACACAGGTCAAAGAGAGGGAACACTCCTCTCCCCATGCAGAAGCCCCAGCCCTTCTCCTTGCTTTGGGAGTGTGTAAGGCTCAGATTTTACAAATGTTGCTCATGAGATTTTCTGAAAAAGTTTGCAGCAGTTTATTCTGGCACAGGGAATGTTATTAAAGTTGTAGACAGTTTCCCGCTGGGAGGATGATACGATTTTAAAACGTTTAACAAGACATTGTCCTTTACATTGTGCCCAGCCTAGCTGTGAAACTTGTTTTCACAAGGTGCATCCCTAATGCAGAGCTATGTTAGGCAGGAAACTTATTTTAGTGCTCAGTTTCCTTTGTGTGACCCCTCTGACCATATGGGAATCAGCCACGTGTGAGGATAGGAAATGCAAAATGAAGTTCAGTAGGGGGACAGCCCGCTGCCTGGGATCTCCTTTTCTCCAGACTTCCCTTGTGGGTAGTGCAGTTTCTGGGGCGGGGGACTGCAGGGCTCAGCTTTTCTTCAGTTCGGGGTGGCAGGACTTGGAATATTTTGCTTCTGAGTAGCAAAATCCCAATGGAGAAACTAAAGTTTCCACCCAAAGCAACCAGGTTTTGAAAAAGAAAAAGAAAAAAAATAAAAGATTAAATAGTACTTTTGTCCAAAGCTAACTTTCTTTTGTTTGTTTGTTTGTTTTTTAAGCGGCTTTGCACACCAGAAGTCAAAATAAGCAGACCATTTAGGCTTATAATTTTCAAGAAATGTGGACAAATTAGGAGTCTAAAATCAGAGACAGGGACCTAATCTGATCTGGATCTATAATCATAAAACCATACAAGGACAATTGCAAAGAATGCCCTGACTTAGAACTAAGGAGACTCATTCTTTATTTCTACTGGCCTCACTGGTCTTACTGAGCTTCAGAAGTTCTGTGAAAATGGCGCAGTCAAACTGTGAAAATGGCGTAGTCATGTGCAGTGGGTATGTGACTTCTTTCCTCATTAGATTGTCACAGCAGATTAATTGATGAGGATCTCGGTGGAGAGGTAGTTTTAGTATCGCCACCTTCTAAAAAGCTGTACTAAAGTAAATAGAAGTCTATCTCTTTCATTCTCAATGCGTATAGATGCTTGTCTATTAAGGAGGCTATCACATGACAGAAAATTCCTGTCTTTTTTTTTCTGTCTCAAGTGTTGGGAAGATTCAGTTCTGGCATGAAGGGCCCACTTTTTACTTTCTCTCTGTTTCTTTTTTTTAATAGATACTGATTTCTGAACAGTGTGTGATGAGTTAACCCACACTACTCTGACCCCACTGTCCTACTGAGGTGAATCTAACTCTACGTCTCATTTAATAATAACCTCTGATTTATTGTATTGATTCCCATGGGCATGACATCTCCACTGACTTGCACACAGCATGGTCCTGCCACATGCAAGTGCTCTGCAGCAAGCTGGTGGCACTGTTACAGAGCTGGGAAGGATTTGACCTTTACAATTTTGCCTCCTCCGAATGACAATGTGATTCTCTAGTTAACTGGCACTGAAGTAAACCTAATAACAAAACTGAAGGGGACTCCTACCCCTAAAACCAAATCCTGCCCCAATTCCTGCTCCCTGGCCTCGGGTAATTCCCTCTCCTAAGAGCATCAGCCAGCTCTCAGAGCCAGTCAAATCCCTGCCAGCCCCAACCCCCCTTTCAGAAGAAATCTGTCTCATGGAGCTATGTACCCTGGAAACAATCACATATGCAATATAAGCAATAAGAAATTCTTATCACAACAGCAACTGCATAAAACTCATTTGAATTAAATGAGGAATGCAATGCGGAATGATTATTAAACAGTATAGTGAATAGAGAAACATGCATATTTTTATTAGCTCAATGCTTCATTAAAGAAAAAAAATCTGTGCAATATCACTGCCTGGTTTTATTCTCTTTCTACTACATCAGGACCTGATTTCTTTGCAAGACTTTGATCAGTGATATATTATGCTTTCTGCTGCAGGCTGCAGCTCCTTTCCAGGCAAAGGCCATGTTGCACACAGGGCCAGCAGGAGGCTGGGAGCCCCAGACATGTATGGGCTCTGCAGAGTGATGATGGGTGCTCACACTGGGAACTGCCCGGACAGTGACCTCAGAGTGTCAGGGGTTTGTTTTGTTTCAATCCAAATTCCACTTGTGTTGTTTGTTGGTGGTTGTGGTGATTTTTTTTTATTTTTTTTTTAAATGTGGAAACAAAGCATTTTTCAAGGGAAAGCCTTAAGGAAAAGTAAGGGGAGGAAGAAATGCAGTGAAGATATAGGTAACATGGTCTGCAAGGCAGAATTACATCAGAAATACATCGTACTGACAGCAGGGCCTCGGCTCTTTTACCTGGAAGTGACAAATGGCATCAGCTGTGCTACAGAAATAACAGGGGAAGAGGAAGCAGATCCAGGATGTTTCCAGCACTACTCCAGTTACCACCGAGAGGCTGATGAGCTGAGCCTGGTGCCAGCAGCTTGCAGGGCAGCAGCAAAGGTTTGGCAGTCCCCAGGGCAGCCTCCCAGCATCCCTCAAGGCTGTTCAAGGGGAAAAAATGCCTTTGCCCTTTTGTGTCTGGAATTCGGATGTCTGGCGGAGAGGCAGGAGCGGAAGGCAGTTACAGCTCCCTCCTGCCCCCCGCTGCTGACAAACCCGATCCCCTCCTGCTGCAGACCCTTCTCAGCCACAGGCTCTCACCACCTTCTGCTGCGGGAAGTGCTGAGCACTTTCCCACGTAGCACCCCACAGCCTCTTCCCCATGTGGCAACTGAAGAGTCACCGTTCCTGGAGGTGTTCAAGAACTGTGGATATATGGCACTGAGGGACATGGTTAGTAAGCCTGGTGGGGGTGGGCTGACGGTTGGGCTTGGTGATCTTAGTGGTCTTTTCCATGATCCTGTGATTCAGCCCCCTCAGGGGAGCCAGCCTGTACACTGCAACTGTTCTTCTTTGCAGTCCTCCCTGCTATTTTATGTACATCATGAGAACATATAAAACACCAATGGATAGGCAGTGAGGTAGGTTTAGTTTGGCTGTTAATCTTTGGCCATATTTTGATCAGGGTTTCTAATGTGTTCTTGCAAGTAAAATTCTTTGCCCTTGGCTGTAGTAGAGCTTATGAACTGCAGTAATAATGGTTAATACTCACATTTTTCCCTCGCTGAGCAAGGGTGCAGAGGTATGTCCTAAAGAAGCACCACCAAACTGAAAATGCCATCCCTCATTTTCAGTCATAACTTAAACATTGCTGCCAGTTGCTGGTTCTGCAGCGGACTGCTGCTGGTCTTGGTGGGTATCCCAACACAGGCTGATGAAGGACTAGATGACCTTAAAGGTCCCTTCCAACTCAAAAGATTCTATGATTCTCTGGAATCCTTTGGGTATGCTCTGCAGTTAGACGCACCAAACCGCCAATGCTGAGCATGAGATTTGTGGTTTTTGATCCAATCTCACACCCCTTTCCCCTGTTCCTTTGCGGCTGATATTTTGGCTACATGACACCACTGCTGTCCTGCCTGGCAGACAGGTGGAACCTGCTGGGACAGTGGGGATGTCAGGGCCAGAGAGGCAGCCAGCTGAGCTCCGTCCTTGGTGCAGTGCCACAGGAGCAGAGAACAGCAGGGCTGTGATGTGCCCACAGGTATCTGGCAGGGTCGCTACAGGCCAGTCACTGTGTCCTATGAACACTGAAGCAAAAGGGCTGTAGGGGACACAGCACTTCTCCCTCCTGCTTGAGAGGGCCAGTTTAAGATGGAAATAGCCCTGCACAGAGGGGCACAGGAAAACATCCCACACCATTGCTCCTGAATGCATACAGTTATTAAATGAGTCTCTTCTCTAGGCTATCAATTTTCCTTTTGCTTCTCTCTCTGCTACAGTTCATATCTCTCCTCACATTTTTTTTGGTCCTGTGTACCATCAGTGAGCAGTCTTGGCCTGAGGTTTTCAAGTCTCTGTGTGGTAACTGTAGACAGTAAGTGTCTTTTTTTTTATTTTTATTTTTTTTCAGTCTGTAATCTGGAATGCCATTAGGTTATTTCTGTCGAGTAGTTTCAACGACCAACTCTCTTCAACAGCCATTATCTATAGAAAAAGTTATGTCTTGACAGACTTTTGCCCCTACTTTTTATATTCCCTTCCCTGTTTTTTTTTTTTTTTCCCCCAATATATTGTCAGGACACCTTTTTCCAGTGAACCAGAGACAGTCCCTAAATGAAAGGTGACCTTTATGCACAAGGAAAGAGCCTTCATGAATTGCAGGAAGTAATAGACTACATGGGAAAAACACCTCATGCTCTATTTTCTTTTCTGTACTGCATTTCCCTACAAAGTCCATGACTGTAGAACAGAGCTGTAAGTACCAGCCAGATACAGCCTCCTGAGTATTTCATATTACTCAGCTTTACACAGCCCCCTGCCTTTGTCCTTTGACAAAAGGCTGCAGTCTATTAAATTCTTCTGCTCAATTTGAAATGCAGGCCATATTAAAGAGACTTCGCTATGCATTTCTACAGATAGAAAATGCTTTGGGGGTTATTGGAGTGTCTATTGCACTCATCTACTGCTATTTAGTGTAAGCAAATGCATATTTAGCCAGGGGTTGAAATGGAATACAATTGACAGAGTAGTATTACTCTCCCTACCCACATTCCTATTGTTTCCCTTTTATTTCAGCTATTCGCTGTGTTTTCTCGATGGTGTTTAAATCCAGAGTATAGCTCCCAAGGGCTGCCCTTTTTCCTCGCAGTCTCAGTACTTTCTTTCATGAACACCCTCCCATAGCTCCAGACTCTCTCTTCCCTTATGGCAGCTTTGCAGCAGAGGCATCCATTTGCTTTGCATCATGAGTTCCCTTCACCCTGTCACTTTTGCCTGGTGTCTGGCTACACCAACCTGGCTCCACCTGCCACATCTTTGTGCCTCGCACCTTTCAGATAAAACCACGAAAGCTCTCTCCCCATCCTAAGCAGCAGGAAGGGGCTCTAATCTATTCCTCTCTTCTAATGCTGTCTACTCGGAATCAGCTGCTTGGTGCAAGTCTCCCACCCTGCTGCTGGTAAAATGTGTTTCATCTCCAAATAACAGTTGAGGAAACCTTGTCTTTCCCTTTTCCCCATATCTGTGTTGTCACTGACAGAGCATGCTGAAAGGCCACCCCTGGGAAGCCAGCATTTTTGTGTGGTTTAACCTTCTTTGTGACTACACTTTCCAACATTTTTCCTCGCTTCTCACCAAGTGGCATGCTGACCCCAGCGCAGGTCTGTGGGAGCCGCATGCACCACTGGGAAGGACACAGGAAAGGCAATGCCCGAACACAGAGGGAATCATTGCTTACCAAGGTGGCTTCTGCATGCTCTTCATATTTCTTCTTTTATTTCCAGCAGCTTTTGAACTTTGCTGGGAGCATAAGAGCATACACTGTAAGCTCCACATGGATATCTCAGATTTGGATAGGATTTTTCTTCTCCCTGCTCCTAAAGATGGACTGTTCCAGTATTTCACTTGCATGACATAAAATCTTCCAAATTCCAGCCAAAAGCATTTGTTTGGTTTTGGATCAGAGTTGCTTATTAGTTTAAGTATTCTTCATTCTTGCTATATACTTGTCTGATGTACTAACATGAGGCACATGAGAGAAAGCAGCAGTTGGTCTTGCTATATCCAATTTTCAAAAATATGTATTCTCAAATCTTCTCAAATTGTGTTCTCTTCTTATACATATAATAACCATGCTTTCCTGGGCTCATTTTTTTCATGGCTGTGTGCTCAATAACTATTTCTTCTGTATGCAGACTGCTCAGTGGCGCAAATCTCCAGTACCACAGCATGGAACCAAGCTCTGTGGGAAATCATGACATCAAGATCAGATTCATGCTTTTCACCATGAAAAACAGCAGAAGAAAATCCTGCAACCCAAAGTGAACCAAACTGAACCAAAATGTACCCAAGAAGGGTACATTAAACAATTTCTAAAAGAGTTGCGATGGTATTACACTGTTTAAAATACTTCATTATTCTGTGTTAATAAGCTTGATTTGGGGAAACATTGCTAGAAAAGATAGTATGTCTGAGCCTTTGAGGTGGGGATGATTTTTCTACTTTTGGCTAGCACTCTGATTAACTCAAGTGAACATTATCTTCTAGTGGGGTGATTCCCCTTTGATTTACTTGATGGAGATGCAAAACCCACAGTTGTCCTGACTGAGTGGAGAGACCGATTCCTAGAAGACAAGAAGTGTCAGCATGCGGCTGAGCAGATGGAATATTTTTGTATGCATTTTGCAAAAGCACACACTGGTGCATTTAGCGAGGTACACTGTAACTTGAGATTTCTTCAATTAGTTGTTTTCTTTTTTTCCCTCCAGATGAAGGATAATGTCTCTTCTTCACTGAAGTAATGTCATAGCTCAGCATAGCTCCCTCAGTCTTGACATGATGTGGTCACAGCAATATGCTTGCTTTCTTTTTTCTCCTGCTCAGCTTCAGCAAATGTGAATTTTATTTTTCTTCAACTCTTGAACAGTTGTTATACATCTAATCACTTCTTTCCAATTGCTTTATCTTTTTCTGCATTTGTAGTCAAGACAATGAGATTCCAAAGAGCATCTGCTAGAAAGAAAGGTTGCAGAAAGTACAAAAACAATTATAATGTTCCAGTTCCTGTGCTTACTCTGTGAAATCTTGCTGTGTTTAAAGTAAGATGACTGCTTTCACTATAATGCTCCTAGCTGAAAACAATTTTTAATATGCCTGTTTAGTTTTGTTTTTGAAAATGTGGGGCTTAGTTTTTCTTTCAATTACAGTAGTTTTTATATCCAGTTTTTTTTTCTACCTCTGATTTGCACTGTTATCTGTGAAATAAGATCTACTGTTTAAAATGCTCCCAGTTTCCATTACGACTGTGAAAGACAGCTTCAGGTTTACAAAAGGTTGACATTATTATGAGTTGTATAACTTCAGCTGCAAGTTCACTGTTGCGAGAGTCACTCTGAACTACTCAATTAATTTCAGATTAGAATAATAAGACAGGAATTGTAGTATTCAGCAGCTGAAAACGAAACAGATCCCTGAACTTCCCTGAACCAAAACGTTTTAGAGTTGCTCTCACAAAAATCTTTTTCCATGAAGCAAAATCAAAGAAGTGAAAGACAAAACAAAGACATCCAAAACTATTTTTTCAGTTATTATTTTCTCAATCTTCCCTGCTTCACTCTGTGTAGTTTCCACTCAATGTGGCTGAAGGAGGTAATGCAGGGCTTCATGAAACCTAAGAAACCAACTTTGTTTAAATAGAGAAAGCTTCTGTAACAACACTGGGTCAGTTCACAAATCCATGGAAATTTAGTGGAATTCTTTGGGTAATACAGAATCATAGAATCGGTAAGGTTGGAAAAGACCACTAGGATCACCAAGTCCAATCATTAACTCATCATCCATGTCCACTAAAACATGTCCCTCAGTGCCATACCTACACATTTCTTGAAAACCAAAAGTGTTTAATAAAGTGCTTAATAAAGTGGTTAGTTAAACATGGAATTGTCACTGATTTTTTTCAGTACTTTTTGTTCAGTGTTCTTTTATTTCCTAGTATTTTCTTTAGTGATATTTAAAACATTCAAAATGTTTGAGGTACTTAAACTCTTAGCTGAAATATTTTCATTAGCCAAAAGCATTTTGTCAAAACAAAACATCCTGACCTTCAGAGACTGATTGTTTTCTTTATTAGCCAGAATTAAAAAATAAAAATAGCTTTTCCAAACCAGACGCCACAAATGACAGAAAAAAAATCTTTGCATGATTTGGTACTGCAAAAGAATGTTTGTAACGTGGCAATTAAAGGTTATGTGAACTGATGGGCTCCTGGGAATGGCACTGGTATCAGATGCTAGTGATAATGAGACTTGCAAAATTCACTGTTCCAGGTAATGCTTGATCTCACCAGAGTTCCTGAAGCCTAGGGAGGTGTTCCTTCAGTCCATGCTGGTAGAGGTGCCCCCATGTTGACGGAAGGGAAGGCTTCCCTCCAGCTCTCAGTTCCGAGGCCAGGTGGAGGCCTCTTCAATCTGGCCACAGATACCTTTCAAAACTCATGGAGTTTATGGCACTCTAGGGTGCTTATCCATAAAACAGTCTACTGTTTTTCTGAGTGCGTTTTGTAGCACATCTCAGAGCAATCTGCAGGTGCAGGGGGGAGCTACGGGCACATGCTGTGCTCAAGTTCAGTCTGCAGTCAAAGTCTGTTGGGAGTGACTGTGCAGGCACCCAGTGGTTCATTTCTGCACCAGTGAGGAGGCACCACCCAACTCAGTAGCAGGGCCAGGCACCTTTGTGGTTCAAGACCTTTAAGAGTTTCCTGTGGATTTCCTGCAAAATAATACCATCCAAGACTGGTGTTGTATATGCAGCTCTTGTACTGTCCCTATCTAACCACCTTCTTTGCGCATTTTAATGTTCCATCCACTTAAAATCTTCACTAGTGCTGAAAGGATTTCTACTCTTCTACATTTTCTCTGTCAACAGTGAAGTTACAGAAAGGATAAGGTCTCAAAAAGGGCAGTGTCACTGTTCCTGCTGCCTCTTCTCCTTGAAAAGGAATGGGGTGCAGCTCTGACCTTAGCTGCTTTTTGACTTCGTGGGTCTGTTTTATGGAAGACCTTTCCTTGTTCCTTTCTCATGTCTGGGCTTTTGATTTTTCTGTCCCAACTGAGGTGCAAACCAGTGAATGTAAAAATGCAAAATATCCACCTTTTTGGAAAGCACAGCCATGTAACCTTGAGAGTTTCACAAGTACTCACATGCTGGCACTTTGCACTCCTTTCTCTTCTGTAAATATCCCACTAAATGCTTGTAAGCTTGGGGAGAAAATGATGAACTTTGCCTGAGGATGTGGCCGTCCAGAACAGTTCATCTGAACAAGTGCAGGTACATGTGGATGCAGTGATTAATGAGGAGTGTATCTGAAATGGCGTGGAAGTTCCTCTGTTAGCTAAAATGCCTCAGAGAACATTGCTTTAATTTATTGTAGGTTTTACACTGATAAATTGTGGTTCCTTTGCACAAAGTCCTTCCTCTTTAATTTTTATTTATCTTTTCCACTGAAAAATGTGCCTGGAATTTGACTTGATAAAAACAGGATGTTCTTCATTAAAATAAAATATCCAATATAATTTGGTAGCAGGTGATAGGAAAGACAGTGACTCTACTGAATATAATTAAATACATCTTTTAACCAGCTGTTAATTGTTTTCCCATGCAGAACATTTTTAGTACTGACTTGGAATGAAAAAGAGTTGAAACAAATGCCTGTCTGTATCGAAAGCTAAAAAAAAAAAAGGACAATATATATATATGGTGAACAGTTGGACTGGATGATCTTGGAGATCTTTTCCAGCCTCGGTGAGTCTATGACTCTATGACATTATTTGCAGAAAAAATAGCATGTATCTTTACGCTTCTGGCAGATCATTAAATCCCCAGAATAGGAAGAAATACAGGATTCAAATTTGCTTAGAAACCTGGAAACACATTACTCTATAGTACAACTTCATGTGGTTATTGCTGTTGTTGTTTTCCCAAGAGAGAATAGTGCACTTCTCAGATGTACAGATTCTGTGTTTCATGAATAAAGTCACAAAAAAGTTGACAATTCCACTCTGCCTTCTCCTCCATGAATGTGGGTGGTCTCAGAAATTATGTTCTTGAGTTTTTCCACTGAGCAGATGGGAGGGAGTGTTGAATCTTTAGGAAACAAGTGTTTTCTTTAACAATGTTTGCTGAGTATTTGAGTTGAACAAGCAGTCCAAGAAACAAACTGCTGATTAAAAGGTGAAACATATTCAGTTGCTTTCATTAAAAAATGCCAGGAATTTCATTGTCACATCTTTGAGAAATACTCTGAAATCACTCATAGGTGACTAAGGGCTCAGTTTGTACAATGGTCAGTATATTAGAACATAGAATGGGGAAAAAAAGAGGAGGAAAAAAAAGGTATTATTTCTTTTTCTGACTAATAGTTTCTGTAGTGACGTTCAGTCTCCATTTGACTGAAAATATTGGAAACATACTAAATTCAGTGAACAGCCTTAAGAAATCTTTATAAGATGGTTACAACTGAAGACAAATTAAACCAACACTGTCATCTCAGATTTATTTTAAAGGAAAGCAGGATTTATCTTGTGCTGTTGTTTAATTCACATTGGTTCAATATAAAAGAAGCTTTTTTGCGTACAACAGCTTGAAAGGCGGTTTCAGTGTGACCCACAAGCATGTCACCACTGCATGTAATAGCTCTGTGTAGGCGGTGAGACAAGAGAACTTCCTAATGTCCAAGGGGACCTCCTGACCCTCCCTGTGCCCTCTCTCTGGCTCCTGCATCCATTCCAGTCAAACTTGCCCCACACACATCCTTGCTGTGATGGACGTAATCCCACGCGTTCTCTGCTGCTTGCTGGGGAACTGTCGAGGATGTAGTGGTCATTAAACACTTTTCGGCACAATTCCAGAAGCTAATCCTTTTGACACATAGGTTAAACTCAGAGATGGGGCAAAGTGGCAAAGATTTGAGGGCAAGTTGACTTCAGTCAGCTGAAGATCTAGTCCATCAATAATCAATAATTATAGAAAATAATCTTTTAGCCATTACTTTATAGGTTGAGCTCTGACTGAGATTTAGAACCTTGGCCAAATCAGTCCTCCTGAGAAAGAAGGTGGAAGCTTTTCCCACTTCTCTGCTTACAGGAGGTCATGAACAGTCATTATAGACCACAAAGAACTCACATAACTGAGCAATAGCAACTACACACATGTCAAAGGCAGAAGGAATTTGCGCGCTCAGTGAAACAAAGATTTTAGCAGCAGCTGGGGGAAAAAAAAGAAGTCATTTTCTTTCTTTACTCAAAACACTTCCACAAATTACACAGGCAAGAGTATGAAACTTCCTTCTCGGGGTAAAAGCTGCTTTCTACGTGGTCCCCTTCCCTGATGTCCTGCTTCTTTTCTGACTGTCTGCACATGGGACAGATGGGAGTTCCTGAACATTTTTCATCTTTTCTGATGACAGGTATGAGAGTATGCTGCACTGATTGTAGCTGATTGGACCTCACCTGTTCAATACTTGGAGTTAATTCACTTTTCTTTATGTTTGTGCACAGTGCTTGGATGAGAATAATTTTAACTATGTTCAAAAGTATGTCTTGAATAGCCTGTAAAACAAATTTGAAATATAACTAGATAAATGGAATGATAGACACATGCATATTTTTGCAATTGGAGTTACTATGCAAAGAGAAACAACGTAAATAAGACACCACCTAGAGTTAGGCTATGCACTTTCCCTGAAACTCACAAGTTTTTACTGAGAAGAGGAAGAAAAAAAGTTCTACAGTGTTCAGAAGTTTGGCCCAAGCTTGCACAATGCCAGTGCAATCTCTGACCAATGTTAAGGCCAGGAAGTGCATGACCTTCCCAGGGAAGACAGTATAGGAACTCATCACCAGCCATTGCTGGCCACACGCAAAGTGAGTCCAGTGGCTGATGGAGGACCAAGGCTATAGATCTTTGAAGGAGCACAAGGGGTGGTTGGAATGGAAAGGGGATGGATGGATCAGTATGCCTCCAGAGGTAATCCACTTTTGGTACTCTCTGAGTTTACCATGTCTTCCTGTCACTGTGCTAGGCTGCACAGTCTCAAGAAATATTCTGTATGGCACCTCCAGAGGTCCCTTCCAACCTTAACTATTCTGTGAAATTGGCAGTTTCTGTAGAAGAGATCTCACTCACTTTCCAGTCCTTCCAGCTTGTTATTGGTTTTCCATTACTCTGCTTCTGGAAGGCTCTGAAAAACCACAAGAACTTCCTTTCTTGTTGTGTTTCATCACTTTGGACTCAAAATGAAACTAAAGAAAATGAAAAACAGCCAGATCAAAAATAAATCTAGTAAACAAACAAACAAAACCAAATCTTCTGAAATCCGGTTGATTTTAATTTTGTATCTGGTTTTGGCCAAACTCTGCATTCATTTTTAGGTTTTTTCTTCCTTGTTGGCTCACATACTCTTAGCAAGGAGAATCACACTTGCTTTCAGCCCCCTCCCAGTCTCTGATCTTTGCTTCTGTTTCACTGCCATTCAGCAACAGCTCAGCTGCTCTTCTACTGCTTGTGTCAGGTGACCACTCTTCTGCTGATTTATGACTGGAACTCCAGGTTTTTGGACAGCACCTAGTTAAAAATTATGACTTGTTTCTGTTCATTTAGGATCTGGAATACTTTTGTCACTTAAGCTGATGTTAACATGAAGAATTTTTCCAAATCCACTGTAAAGCTTTGTGGCTTCACTGCCCCATTAACCACAGTTTATATTTTAAGGCCAAATAAAAGATCAGTCCTAAAAACTTTACTTGAATGGAGCTGAATATGATCAATCAATAATTAACACTGTTTACCTCCACTGAGCCCAAATTCCTGCATACAGCATAGCTCTGCTTCTCTTAGCACGTCAGGTTTGTCAGCTTGGTTTTTCACGTAACCTGTCCAGGAGGTTACATGGAAACAGCATGGTAACAGCACTGACAGGTGAGGCTCTGCAGTTCTTGTGTCCTTGGCATCCTTTGTTCGTGGTAATAATTTACACAGTAAGCACACAACTGGAAGTAATTAAAAGAACACGGGATAATTAGTTTTAATACAGATTATTGAAGAATAAACTGTCCTGTGGAAAGGAAAGGTATGTGGGGGGGTGCAAAGGAGAAGGTAAATGACTGTGTGCATATAAAGGCCAAGTGGCTGGAGGCTGGGGAATCAAAGTTTGTTCAAAGGGAAAAAGCCTTGCAAATTTAATGACCAGTTCTTCCCGTTAACTCTAGCCTGACACGGCTGAACCACCAAACTTAAGGCCAGGAGGCATTTAGATGAGCTGAGGCCCCCCCACGAGGACAAGGGGACCCTCCATTCCGAGCTGGTCCTGCTGGGTCCGGCTCAGGCACCATCACGAAAGAAGAGCACTCCCGGCCACACAGTTCCTAATCTCTCTCTGTTTTATGTTTTTAGCCTCTCTGTTTTTCTTGTCCTGCTGCCAGTGGGTCAGACAGTGTGCACAGTCAGGAAGCAGCTGCCTGCTGCAGCTCCGAGGCTCACGTCATGCAGGCAGGGCTGCCGGGTGAGAGCGAGCGAGGGGGTGAGGTTAGGTGAAACATTAGCCACGTCCTCTTGGCTCCCCTCCAGAGCCTTTCAGTTATTTCTTTATGTGCTTTTGGTGCTGTGCTTGTTTGGCATTTAAAAGGTATGCTCTGAGAGGATTTCACAACGAGTGCCATTTTACAGCTCAAAACAGATGCAAGCTTATCACCCTTGGAAATTATGTCTCTGTGAACCCCTTCTCTCCCCTCCCTCAGGGTTTACAGCAAAGCCACTCCAAGCAGATCAATCATGAGGTCTGTGTAACAGGATAAAAATAATGCAAGTTATAAATGTCTGGAAGCTGCTGCTTGTTTTGGGATTTGATGATCCAAATGCCCATCAAGACCAATGACTCCAGTAGCAGGACAATAATAGATAAGGGCTGTATAGTCTTGTTAGCTTCCCAAGATGCAAGGAACAGACATATGCTCATAACACTTTTTCAGGATCAGAATTTGATCCTAAATATAGAAAAACAGAGTTGGAAGGCAAAACAAACTGCACATATATTGCTCCTGACAAATGCTTGTCTAACCAGTTCTTAAAGACTAGATGGAGACTCCACCAGTGCCTGAGGCAACCTGTTCCAGTGCTTCATTATCCTTCCTATTAGAGAGCTTTTCTTTATTCAGATGGGAGCATGGGCTAGCTTCCTTATCTACCTGTCCAGCCACAGGTAGGTGGAGCTGCATGATGCACCACTATCATGACTTGTACAGCATCCTAAAAATAGTATGAGTACTCCCTGCAGTTCAGGGTGGGGTTGATGAGAGGAACACTGAGATAAAGCCTGGAGTTCACTTTCAGATAGCTGAAATATGTCTTCTGCCCAGGATAAACAACAGAGAAGTCAGAGAAGTAAATACTGGCTTGAGCTTTCAGTTTGTGTAAGCATCATAGGATTGTATCCTAATTTTGTGATGGGATTTACACAATTGTTGTCAAGGGAGGCTAATGCACTTAAGATGACTCTTAACTAAGTGCTATTCTTTAGAGGAGCAGGAGATTTGAGTACTCAGAGATCAAATATTTTATGTTTAATCTGGTCTGGCTCTTTGACAAATTTTGTTGGCTGAACTGTTATACTGATGATATGTTAACACTAAAAAAGTGGGTAGAGGATTTTTTTTTTTCAGATAGGTAACATTCTGACTTTAACTTTCACACAATTAGCAACAAGGTTTTATCAGCCGATTTCTCTTTTGGGTCCCTTGGCAGACACTACGCAAAGAGCAGCTTGAGAAAAAAAGACATGCCTGCAATTTGACACAAGGGTAGCTTGCCAAGAGAGGTCATTGCAGCATCCTTAGTAGATATATTCACAAAGGCATGAGATAACATGCTCAGGAAGGCAGTCTGAGGGGGCCAGTGCCTGCCTTGTAGGGTTTGTATCTTGCACAAGACTCATAACCCCAGAAATGGAGAAAACTCAGTGCTCCTCAAACCATGGGAATAATCTTAGTATCATGAGATATTTCAAAAACGGCTGTTTCCTTCCTTCCTTCCTTCCTTCCTTCCTTCCTTCCTTCCTTCCTTCCTTCCTTCCTTCCTTCCTTCCTTCCTTC
>JANHGO010000337.1:0-41883 GCA_024606505.1 Aquila spilogaster
TAAATCAGATGTGGTAACTATGGTGAGAGGTAAAGTTACTTAGCTTCTCACAGACCATGCATATGTGGATTTCTTTTCGTATAATGGAGATTAAGGAGAAAAGGATTAGAAAATCTAAAGAGAAATTTTGAGCAGAGGACCTGTAGCCTTGCTCTGGGAATTAACACTGAGGAGGCTTTTAGAACAGAGGCAGGGTGGAAGTAAACACTCCCTTGTAATATATATTGATGATAATTCTAGAAAGGAATCTTTCTGGTTGGGAATATCAACAGCAGCTCACGCATACAGGAATGAAATCAATCCTCTCCATATTAAAATAATCCTCCTACTCCAATGAAACAAAACCAGAACCCAGCATAGATTTTTTACAGTGCCAAGCGACGGCATAAAATCAGGTGAAGTCTGATATTCTGAATTAACTCTTTTTAGGTTCTTGCAGAATTAAGCGATATTGATTTATTTGGATTGCATAGCATTCCTATTTTTAAGCATGCATATGATAGGTATTTAAGGTTTTTTTTTTTTAAACTTCAGAAATAGTGGTCACATGAAGTGGCAAATAAAATCAGAGCTTAGTGCTCTAGGTGGTAAATATTGGGGGAGTTTGAACTGCAGCCAGAGAGTCTTTGACCATGTTTCTGATTTTCCTTGAGTTGAGTTTCCTTGAGTTGAGAGGGTTCAGCGTTATCCTGAGCTTTTAAGGGAAGAACTTCAGATTATGCTGATCAGCTCAGAGGGATATGGGAGGATTGTCATGCTTGCACATAAAAGTCATATGTTCTGAGAGAACCACCAGAGATACTAATTAGTGATTAGCTGTTTGGCATATTTAGGAAACAGAAAGCGGAGAGGTCAGGTTTAATTTCCAGTATAGAGGGACCATTTCACATTAATAGTGAAAAGTACATTCACTATGACAGTGCAGAGATATCTTGGAAGTATGAGGTATGTTCAGCTTTCTAGTAACAGAGGTTAAAATGTACTGGGGTTTTGGCAATGTATTAGAAACATCTTTAATAAAATATTTAAAAGTTTTGAGTTTCCCCTGTTCCCTGCCCCCCCACCCAACATAGTGGTTGAAAAACACTTGCCTTCTGAGAAGCCCGCAGGGGAACTAGTAGTTCAGCATAGTCTAGACTCTTGGTGTTAAAAGTTTTAAGGTGTTTATGGATTTGCTAGGAAACACTTTTAGCTTTTTGTGGGTCATAATCTCACACTTCCCTTTCTCAAGTGTTCTAAGAGTGTGTTATCAGATACCTGTTCAAGAGACTGCGTTCACTACTACGGTGCAACAGTGTGGGTTAAACCTGTGAATGGAACGTACACTTTTGGATTTCAGGCAAAATCATAAATAGCAGACCCAACAGCAATGTAATTCACATTTGTTACAAATTGTTTTCACAATAGAAATTATCAACTCAAAATTTGTTGATTTTTGTTTTTAAATTGTCATTTCTTGAAAGGTATTAAAAACTCACTAATTGTATTCTGCCGTAAAAGGGAGGAAGAAGAGGAAAAGGAATTCCATTGCTGCTGTTAGTGGACAACATTTTGATTTTTTTCCTATTGTTGGAGTTGACATTTGTATGGCATGGTACATTGTTATTGCATTAATAATGGATTATTATTTCAGATGAAAATTTTTATTTATATAAAGATTGCTATTTTAGATTGAAGCAGAAAGCTTCCATAAACTAGAGCAAAATTCAGATACAGCTGTTGATGCGTGACAATTCATTTCATTGTTCAATGTATTTTGAAATTGTTTTATCATCCTCCTTTATTAGGATGTACTATATTTAAGAGCGATATACCTGATATTTCAGGCACAGGATGCTGTACAACCTAATGGATAGAAATACTGGAATTGGAGCGAATAGTGTTTTCCTTGCTTTGCTATTGGATTAGGGCAAGTCAATTCACCTTTCTGTTTCTGCTTTCCATCTACGGAAGGGGTATAATGGTAATTCCTTTTTAAAGTACTCCAATATCTACTGATGAAATTTCGAGACAAGCAATATTTTGTCTTACAGCAGCACACGTGACCAATGGATGGTAGATACTCACATGATATTTGCATCAAAAGTCATAAAGGGAAAAAAAAATCAGATCACTAGTGATTTGATAGAAGAAAGCTCAGGGATAGTGCTGATGAGGTATTTCCAGACTGTTGTTGCTAATTTAGAAGTTTTTAAGGTAGCTGAGTATCAGCTGGCTGGTTAGTACCTTGATATTGAACATTGACAGATTATCAACCTCTGTTTTAAAATTTTGAACAAAAGATGGGCCTTCATTGACGTGTTTGGCTGTTCTGTTCCAGATTCAGCTGGAAGTGTAGTTTTAGCAGCATCTTGGGATGTTGAAAAAAAAAAAAAAGAACCCTCCATTTCCCCAATGAGACTATTTACATTAGTATTGGAGAACCCTTGGCCTTCTTGATTAAATTTGTAGATTGCAAACCGAAGAAATGCAAGATTGAGAATTCCAGTGCAAACAGCTATGTTTGTGCTCAATCTCAAACAGCTGAATAGTTTCACTAAAGTCACAGGGTCTACTGAAGTGAATAAGGGTTTTCAGGATTAAGGTTTACGGTATTTATCTTGTTCTTTTTGTGCATAGTCATGGCAATTCTCCAATGCAATGTGAAGTCTGAAGTGTTCTAAGATCTTTGACAGATGATTCTTGCTCCATTTGCACATTGTATGAAGCTATGTAAATTGGTTTCAGGTGCAGTGTAGGGTATATGGGATAGCTTAATGCTGAAAAGGTGTGAAACAAAGTTTAGAAAGAATTAGATTGGACTATCAGCCTGTACAAGTTATTCATCACAGTTCATAGTAAAGCTTATCATTTATGACTTGCCAAGGACTGATTAGTTTAATCAGTTGCTGGAGAGGAGCAGTTAAATATTGATGGTAAAATTTAAGAAATCATAGTTTGAAGTACAAATAGCATCTTAAATTTCCGCAGTGTCCTTCAGGTGTTGCTTCAATTATCTACTCGTATCTTTATATATAGCAGAGTCAGTATTTTGTTACCGAAGATGGCTATTTGCTGATTTCTATTCTTGGATATAGTTGAAACAGCCCCAAAATATACTGTTATTTTGTTGTTCAAAGAACAAGTTTTTAGAATAGAAAGAACTTTAGAATCTTAAAAACAAATTTCTCCAACGGTTTTCCATTTGACAGGAATATTTTTCTTCATCCAGAGAACAAGCCAATATGGCTTAGTTTGTAAAATTTGTTTGTACAATGGTATTTTTTGTCTACACAGTGCCTGGAATATGTCTTGGCATGTAAATAATAGGATAAATAAAAGGTTTTGTATCCAAACAGCTTCTGTTTATAATTCTCAGTAAGAAGTGTGCATGTGGAGAAGGATTCTTTTAGCTTTGAGAAACTGAGTGCATGCTCTATCTTGTAAATTGTCATTTGTTAGCTTGGTAAGTCTTAGAGCATCAACTACATGACAGCTTCCCTTTAGAACAGTAAAGATTAGATGGGATTTCTGTGGAAATCATTATAACTTATGCTATGTTGTTAATGTATTTCTCTACCTTTCTCAGATAACTGTGCTTGGGTTTTGTAGAGGAAAGTTAACCAGTGAGAATGGTGTGAACTGGTAATGCCTGTGCAAATAGGAATATCTTCCCTGCATTTTGCAAGGAAATAATGACAGTTTGAAAGCCTTTGCATGCCCTTTTTTGTAGATCTTTCATCATTTTCCTGCTTTGCTTCCTGATATGCCTCCAGAAAGAGTACGGCATGACATTTTCTTATATCTCCTCTTAAATCGTAAAATGTATGTGTGCGCCCTCTTCTTTTTTGTTACTTTGTTTATGCTACACTCTGACAGACAAGTAGAGATAGAAGTTGATATTTAAAGAATATATTATTCTAAGTATTTTTAAGCATAGTGTCCTTTTTTGAACATCCACTCTTCTTTCACCCTCCATTTCCTCAGTGAGGGAGTGATACCAGTGTCATAGTCATTCTGACTTTTCCGTGTAAGTGATGTGAATTTCGTCTAATGCAGTTAGTATATCATTCCTCAGGCCGTCTGGTACAAATAGATACGAAAAACAAAGTCCATGATATCCTTCAATGTGAGTTGAGAGAGAACGTGACCAGTGGAGTTCAGACTGTGAGACACAGCTGAAGAGATCTGTTACACTTATGTTGTTGTGCACAGGTTGGTGAGTTTCCCCAAATGCTGGCATAGGAATTAAAGAAAAGATCCTGTTTACTTTTAGGGTCAAAGTATCTGGGAAAGATTCTCTGGAGAAAAAATTGCCATTTCCCATTCTACTCAATAACTGTGGGACAGAAAATTGATTTTGCAGGTTTTTACCTCCTAGGAAGTCAGCTTCAAGAAAGTAAAGATTGTGGTAGAGTCATTGCACCATAAAAATTAAGCAGATAAAAAAACTTTAATCTATTTAATATATACTTTATTACTTTCAGCTCTACATTGTTACACTGGTGAAGATGTCAAAAACAAGCTGATGTATTCATCCCTGTAGGAACAATTAAAAATTTAACTCTTCTGATCCTGACGTGACTATATCGAAAGAAACACACTTGCATCCTGATTGTGTATCACGGTTTCTGGACCTTATTGATACTTATTCTGAATAAGACTTAATTAAATGTAGGTTAAAATTGTAAAAATTGCTTTTAACTTGAGCATCTCTGCCCGCCCAGTTAAGGGAAGACTTAACCTGCTAAAAACTTGTATGGAAAAGATTGCCTGCTCCTGCTGTGACTGGGGGGAAGCAGTATAAACCTATAGAGGACGAGAATTTAGTAGAGTACACAAGTTGTACGAATAGATAGTTTCAAGTTTCTAATTAGCATTGTACTGCAAAATTAGCACGTACATAGATAAGCATGGCAGCTATTTTAAGCACTCTTTAATGTCATTCTAACTTTCGAATGCTTGCATTTGATTTTAAGCTATTTTGTTCTGTATTTGTCTACATCTTTACCTCTGTTCCTCATTATTTTTTTCAGTGTTTATGGTTGGTTGACAGTGTTTTGCCTTGCACTAGTGTGTTCTAAATGTATATATACAATTTTTTTTTCTTGATTTAGAGCCCATTGGTGATAGCTTTGCCGGCTAGTCACAAGTTTCCTAGAAATGCTAGTAAGATTTTCTGTTCCTTTGGATGTGTTTCTAGACAGAGCAATGCCTGATTTAGGTAAGGAAAGGTACAGCAGTCTAGTCTTGAGGTGCTTCATAAATTGTGATGGTCCAGATCTATCTTGGGAGAAATGGATAGTCTGTTAGCAAGCCTGAAGATGTAAGCAGGTGTTTTCTGGGTGTAGAGGTATATATAGGATAAAATGCTAAACTGACCCTCCTCCTAGCATATGGGCAGCATGTTCTAATGAAAATGATGAGTACAGTCTTGAAAGCTCCTCAGTGTGTTTATGTTCACTTCTGTCTCAAGAAACAACTTTGTCACCTGTTTTCTATCCCCATGCTTCAATTGTTGTAGGCATTTTTCTATCTTCATAATATTGATGAATCGGAGTATTGTCAGCTGGAGATCCTCAGATTATATTGATGGGGGTAGAGCCATCTACCATCGAGCCATCGAGTGTCTTTTCTAGTGTTTTGAGAAGACGCAATGACATGCTGACACTTGAAAGGTAAGGTTGAAGTGTGCAGAGCATCATGCTATGTATTTCTGCTGTATGTTTTGGGAGTAGTGTGAACACTTGGGCTGGTGTCATTTTCAGGAAGCCACTTGTCTGAGTGACAGCCATTTCCATAATGTTAATTACTGTGAATTCTGACAATGTCCTAATTAGAAATTAATGTTTGAGAAGAAATGATCTGGACGTGGAACAGTAACTTGTTTAATATCCAGTGTCAATTTTTCAACTCTTCCTTAAAGTTAGAGTACGTCTCCTTCATAATACGTTTAATAGCTTTGTGTTATAAAAAGTGAGTGGTTTTGTATAATCTTAACTGTAACGTTCAGACTGGGATAACTTTGTATCCTGAAAGGTGTTGACTTAATTTCATCATTTGGTTTTAAACTTTAATTACTAAAACATGTTACCATTTGCCATCTTTGTTAGTGGATTCATAGGGGACTTTTTTAGAGGTGCAAGCATTAATTTCTAAGAGTATGCCTGCTGTAGTTTCAGCATTCTTTCCTGAATTTGTAATTGGTATAAAATTGGTCTTAGTTGGCAGTAATCAAGTTTGTGTCGTTCTGGAAGAAGTTCTTGTGTGCATGTGTTGAAGTCCATGAAGCCAAAGTATACCTAAAGTTGCTATGAAAGCTTTTTTTTGAGCCAACAGTTATTTATTGTAAGTATAGAAAGTCTTTTATGTTAGTAGGCTGTTACCCAATGCTAATTGAAAATGACAGTTACTATTGTTGCAAATAGTAACCACTGAATATGTAATAAAAACATCCAAAGCAGCCTATTAACTGCAAAGTGGCTAAAAATATGCAGTGCAGATATGAATTTGTCCTATCATCTTGAGAAGTTAGCCTACAGTAAGGAACCTATTTGGTGATGTGTTTTTCTCTGAAATTAGCTTTTTTGCTATTAGCAGTCCATGCATGTGCTTTAGAGCCTTGACATGAAAGGCATGATATAAACAATAGGTATTATAAAGATCAGATAATTTTAATATGATTTTTAAGAGGTATTTGTAGAGTTCTGGCATAGTGCGCTTTGACAATAAAAATGTTATATGTTTCATCAGCTTGGGTTTGTAGTAAAATTTTAATTTAGAAATAGTGTTATGCCCAGCTACTTGTCAAAATAATCCATTTCTCTTTATCCTAATGGCTGCATTATTTAGTTTCACTGCCATGAAAGTTTTACACAGTTTTCAGCCTGATTCAGTGTTTTTTCAAATTGGTGTTCACATTGATGTCAAGACTGACAATAAAAATAGGTCTCATAAAAAGAGTAGGATAAGGCACTAGATTATATTTCAACATTCCATTTTTGTTAGTTGTTCAACTTCTGGATACATACCTCTGGATAGGATAATTAACTCAAGCTTAAATTAAAACTGAATTCAGTTTAAATTCTAAATGAAATAAAATATTGGCACATTAACTATCACTATACAGTAACAAAGAAATTGTCTATTATTATGTGTGTGCTGATTCTCTAAGGAAGAATATAGATCTTTCATAAAACTATTATGAGTAATGAAACTGGTATATATACAAAGTGAGTAAAAATAAGTGATGTATCAAAGAAGGTGGTTTCCAGCAATATTGTCTTGTCAAGTGCTGTGTATCCCTTAAGCTTTATGGGTGCAGCTTGTCCGTAAAATAAACAAACATCTTGTCCCCCTAGTCTTGCTACCAAAATAAATAACATTACATTCAACCAAAAATAATGCACATTGTCAAAGACAAACATGCCATGGCAATTGGCAGTTGTGTGTCCCAGAGCTGACTTTGTGATGAAGGTTTCCCTCTTCAGCATTGACTCTTGAGTAATTAGGAAGGTTATGCTAAGTAAGCACCAGGGGGAATTTCTGCTACAGTTCTTGTGTGGGAAAAGAATTTGTGATATGGCCAATTGCAAACCCCAGATCCAACAAGAATCTGGAATTTGAATTGACAGGCCAAAAGCTTCCATTGTTTGAGTTTTCAGAGATCCTGGTACAATTCAAAAAGGGTCTTGAGTTTTCTGTTTTCAGAAATATGTGCTAAATCCTGTGTGAGATTAATCTATCCAGAATTTATATTTAGCCTGTTTATAGTGCCTTATTAAACCTAGTTATAGACCAGTTTTCTGTTCTATTGGACACTATGTCAATCTGAAAAAAAAAAAAAAAAGTGTGTCCCTGAAGAGTCTGTTAGAGTATGAAACAGGAAACAGAAGATGGATTCACACAAACAGTAGTTAAGTAACTGTGACAATTAACAGAAACTTCTCTGCAAGCCTGACGAGTGGTGCAGATGAACTACAGTGATGCTTGGAAGTACAGCAAATGTGCAATGGGTATGTTGAGCTGATTGGTAGTGAGAGGCTGTCTTTCATGGGCCCCCATGGACTAAAAGAGAGAGTGCAGGTAAGACGATGATAGGCTGTAGTCTCAAAAATATCTACCTTTCTTTTTGTTGTACTGGTAAGAGAGAAGGTTCAGCCGTGTCAATGTCTGTGTAGCCTGTAGAGGCTTAGAAAGGAATGTTTCAATGGATCTTTCTGCTCCTTAGCAGAAAGTGTCCTATAGCAAGTTGTGTAGTCACCTGATGATCTATATGTCTTCCTCTTCTCTAGAGAAAACATCTGGCATCTTTTCACCAACCGCTTTTAGTGCTAGAGCTCTAAACTTTACAGTTTTTGTCTTCTCCCTTCCATGTGGTGTGTGGATGGATTGCTTGCTGAGACTCAATACCTATTTAAGCAGAGCAGAAAATTCACTGTCTGAGCCTGGAAATACAGTTATGCATTTGAATAGCGAGAGTTGGTGCAACATATCCTCCCCAGTGAGAAGTCTTCCCTATTCATTCTCTGCATTACTTTTCTCTAGTTAGTGGTGGTTTTTTGATATTTGGAAGTCCCTTATCTAGGGAGCATGTGATAGAGTTACTTAGATGAGAAAGCAGGAGTGAATGTGCCACCTTATTTTTGTGGCTGCTGTTTGTCAAACTAAGTATGATTCCCTTTTATTGTTCTTTTTGACTGTGGATTTACTATTGCAAGAAGATTTGAAATAAACTACTAATCATTTGTATTTGCCTATTTTTGCTTTCTAAACACAGGCTTATAAAGAAAGACTTCATGATATAGTTTGTTTGGAGATGTATGTTGTAAGATCAATGATGTACTAAAGCATTTTGGACACAGTCATGCTTAACGTGATGTTTTATGACAGGTGACCCACAATTCGGTGTTAAAGAATAAATTTGGTGTTGACCCAAACATTTTTTTTTAATATTCTTAATTTCGTGGGGGGGAGAGGAAAGGGGATAGAAAGAAGACCGAATTTAGTCAACTTTGTTAACCCTATAATATACTTCACATGTAAAAGCAGAATAACCAAAAAAGGGATGCTGTCAGTTTTCAATTCTCCATGTTTCAAATGTAGACCATCTTCATTGTGGGTCATTGCATCCATGTGGGTTGTATTAAGAATTATGCTATGATATTCAAATTATTAAGCAATGTAACTTTTTGCTTTAAGTGTTTGAGTGAGCTTTGAAACAGGGGGAGGAGAAAGGGAATTTGTTCCCTCCCCTGCCTGGTTTTGGAGGGTGAGGTTTGTATTTGATTTTATATCATTGAAACAACCATTACATTTAGTTCTAATTCTAGATAAAATTTAGGAAGATGGTTGATTGTGGGCATGTGTTTTAGGTGTATGCTTCTGGGGGGAAAACCATGCTTTTTTGGTGAGGAATTAATGGTGGAGATCTTTAGTTTTTTCTTTGATCACTGAAAAAAAATCAGATGAACCCTCAGATGTTCAAAAGTATGTGTTAAAACAGGATTCTGATACCTTGGAAAAGGCTAGAAGCTCCTGGCTGAAGTGGTTGCTGCTTTTATGAGGTATAGATCTCTGTACTTCAAGATAGCAGTAAGAAAATGTGTGATTTAAAGATGACATAGAAGTTTTTTGTTCTAGATTCAGTTTGTCCTATAAAACTATTGTTGTATCTGATGCTGATCAAGTCATAGGTTAACTTGATAGTCACTTTTATATCGTGTTTCTAGCTTTCTGTATAGTTTGTATGGTTTTAATGGATTTGGATTATAGTTGATGAACTACAAAGATGACGTAGACCTGAAAGGGAAGGCAATAACTGCCACCTCTGTCTTACGTCTTAGTCAGCTTTACAGCACAGTGAAACACTGCCAAGCAATATAGAACATTGTTAACATCTGTTTGGTGTTAAAACATATCACTGGTACTGTAATGGCTCATTCCTCTTAAAGCTGAACATTGTTTCTTCCCTCTACTTCCACTGGAATCAGTAGCGGATAAGCTCAGTGATCTAAAAAGGTTGTATTGTAAGTCATGGTATGGCCAAGCGATCGCTAGGTTGAAATTAAGATAAAGCTTTTAGGATTCCTTTGTATTCCTTCTCAGTTTAATTTTACTAGGTATTTTTTTTTAACAACCAGAAATAACTTGTGCACTTTGCCTTCTGATGGGTTTTCTGGTATTGCCTGTTACTGTCCAAAAATATAGGTCTGAATATTGGTGATATCAACTGAGGTGTTAAAGCAAGTTGTTTTTAATAAAGTCTGGCTGACACAAAGTCCTTTTCTCAGCTAGCACAGGAAATAATTAGACCTATTATTTAGAGACCAGATTTTCAATTTTGATAACCTAAGGTTTGCAAATTATCTACAGCAAAAGTTTTCACTTTTGCTTCAAAGAAACTTTGTAGCTTTTTCTATTTTTCTGTATGATGGTTACTGGAAGAATTACCTTAAAAAGTAACAGCTGCTTTTGGCTTTTATTTGGGTCAGGTGTTTTTGTAATACGGCATGTTTGATGTGGAGACAAAATCAAGGAAATTAATCTGTAATTGAAGAAATGTCTTTCTGTGAAGTGACATAGACTAATATGGCTAGTGAGAGGGACATGTGAGCTCCACACCAGACATGAATTGTGAAACTGAAGCAGTGTAGGTGGTTGGTCACTTGGGAAGAAACCATTCATAGTTACTTTTTTCCCCATCAATATGAGTACTTTAGGATAGGTGAGCAAGGAAAGTAAGAGGGTGCTTGCCAGTGTGATAGTTGTATGAGAAAAAGCATCTGGCTTGTCACTTTGCTCATGATTTTATCAGTGAAAGTTACTGATAAATTGTGACACTTTAATTCACCTGTGATGATGTTGAGGTTGGCTAAAATACTGAGTCCAAAGAAACCCTTTAATATCTCATTCGGCTTTTTAAAATGTTTGTTTGGCTTGGGATTGTTCTAGGATTCTTTCAAGATTTTATTTTTTGTTTCATGGTACTCCATTTTACTCTAGATTTCATTGCAAATAGCAAGATATAAAATTATATTAAATTGTATGAAATTTTATTAAATTTTAAATTAAATTGTATTAAATTGTCATGTAGACCTAAGTCTTGGAAAACCTGACTTGAAAGGGGGAATAAAAGGACTAATTGGAATTTAATCTGAAGAGAAAGTTACTAAGGGTAGATGTAACGGCTTTCAGGTGTGCAAGAAGTTTTTGTAGAGTCATGGTGGAGAGTACAGGAAGTAATGAACTTAGATCACAGCAAGAGAGAGTCAGGCAGGTTGAACTTTATTAAAATCAAACCAACAGATTTTTATTTATTTTTTTTTTAAAGCATAATGATACAGAAATTCTGGGATCAGCTGCCTGGAAATCCTACACAGTCTCTGTTATCTGAGATCTTTAGCTCCAGTTTAGACAACTTCTTTCAGGAATGAGAGAAGTATAGATGATCTGGGCTTGGGAAGGGAGCAGGCCAGATGACCTTTTGAGGTCTCTCTTCCACTTTCTTTTTCTATGAACCTAAGAATAGAATAGGACAGCCATGAAAAGTTTCAGTACCTCTCACTTTTTTTTTTTTAATTGTGGTTTTTAATGAAAGGGATATAATTTCCAGTCAACATTCTGTTTGTTTGTTTGGCATATGTATTCTTGGGCAGTTAACTCAGCAATAACTAGCATGTTTAACTACTTTCCAGTATGAAGCTGCCAGTACTATATGCTATCGGTTAGTTTGCCAGGATTCAAGTTGTATGTTCATTTCAAAGTGTTCTTTAATACTTTCTAATGTATGCGAGGACATTAGTATGCAGCTGTTTAGGAGCACCAGTCAATGAGTTGGTGTGATCTGTGTTTCGTTTTTTGTTGCTTTTGAAAAATCTTTCTTCAGAACATGCCAGCTTTTCCTATTCTGCAGTTTGGCTTTAAAGATACAAGAGACAGCTCTGGAGCATTTTCATCCTGTAGGTTTTTTTTTAATCTGGTGCGGCCTGCTATTTTATGAACTCTCTAAGTGCATTTGTGTAAATGCTTATTCAGCCCTCATGAGTTTATTCATGACTATATCGCTAAAGCATTTGGGAGTTCATTATGTTCATGCTTCCACATGAATGAAGCTGTTTTCTCTGAAAGTGGAGTTTTTAAAGAATTTTCTTCTTAATTTCCAAAGCTGTTGACCTACTGTTATGTAATTGTGCAATTACTACTTATGCAATAAAAGCTCAGCATTTGCATACCTTCTCATTTGGCCACATATACTGATTTAGATGGCTGAATCTCCAGGAGAGGTGGGTGGAAATTCAGGTGAATGGACCAGGTTCCAGTATCACTGTTTGCACCCGTTCACGGTCTGCACTTCTGGAAATGTTTCAGAGTCCCCTGTTTTTTATGTTTTTGGGTTTCTCCCCTCCCACCCCCCCCCCCCAAAGATGAGAGATTTAATGAGAAAATCTTAGTGTCCTCCCAGCATAGTCTTAGTCACATGTAGTAAACCAAATGAGACTCTTGAGGAGAATGACTGTATTTACTGTTCCACCTGAAACCTGTGCCCAAAAATTTGATACATAGATTTATATGTATTTGATCCGTAAGGACAATTCTGCCTACAGTTTTAGGGCTGATGGATTTTTTTTTTTTTTTTTTTTTTTTTTTTTTTTTTTTTTTTTTTTTTTGGGCGGATGGGGGAGGTGGTGGGATGTATCTCATGGTGTGTCTGGACAGACGACTCAAAGTTATGCTGGAGAAACAGTAAGTTTTCTCTCATTCTTCATGGCCTGAGTGTTTTGTGAGATCTAATTAAGTTGGATCTTGAGAGGCCCACCTGCAGAAATAGTCTGATGAAATTGTTCAAATGAACTTTTAATTAAAGCAGGCACCCACTAATGACTGTATTTTTTTATTTAAGGTTTTATCTACTGCAAATTTGTACTCAAAGGACCTTAATTTTTTTTTACAGCAGATTTGCTTCAAAAGTGTCTGGATGGAAACGCATTCGCTTGCTATTTAAAAAAAAAAATCAAACTTTTGATGTGGAAATACTTAAATGTTGTTTAGACTTTGCAGTTTGAACTGTTCATTAATCCAAAAGTTTAATAAGACTATTTCCCAGACTATTTGCAATGGCTGATTGGCAGCGAAATTCTTAAGTTTTACCATAGGAATGAAAAATTTTTTGTACTCTCAAACCTGGTTCTTTTTATCTGTCTCTTTCTCAGGGTCAAATTCTTGAAAACTTCCTTTTGGATGATTTGAAGAACTGTCTGCTATGTGTTGCCAAAATAGCCCATGGAAACATGGCAGTACTTCATGTGGTTCTGAAATCGAAAGCAAGGCTATGTGGAATGTGCTATGTTAGCATGGCAGGGACTGGGATTTGTTTGGTTGTTCCTAAACTAAAACTGATTTGTGCCCACAGAAGCAACTAAAACTTCTAAGATCTATCTGTGTTCCCCCCCCCCTTAATTTGAAATTTCCATAGAAGAAAGCATGTTTCTAGATATCCAAACAGGTGGAAATCAGTAGAATATCTGATATCTTCCCCTAGAATCATGAGGGTTTTCTTAGCAGTCTGTTCAAGTTCAGAAATGAATCTGGGCTTTTTATCTTGTATTCTGTTGAGGGCTAGTGTGTCCTGTTATCTCACTCATTATTACAGACTGTTCTCTGGATTGATCTAAGTGGTACTGTTGCTTGAAAACTGAGTTCCCATTAAGTCCACTACGCTATATTTTGCATTCCTTTCTGGCATGTTCCAGACAATGGCTCTGTGTTGCAGTAGTAAATTTGTGATGCTCATTTACCTATTTTGTTTTCTACTTAATAATTCACAAAGAAATGATATGCAGAAATTCTTGTGCTACTTTTGAAGTAGTTTGTCCCCTAATAAATCATGTTAGGCTATTAGAATGATTCTGAAAATCTTCCCTGTAGAATGAATTGATATAAAATAACTTTAACCAAAATAATATGTAGGTGGTATTACTTCATTGTTCACTTTGTCTTTTTTGTTACTTTTTATGTTGCAGCTGAACCTCTTTAGTATATTAAAAATGAACCAAGAATATATATATGTAGTAACTATATCTTAAATTATAGCTTATATTGTTTAATTCCTATTCTGGAGAAGCTGGAAAAGAGAATTCGCAGACTGTTTTATAAATGTTCTTGCATGTTGTAATTTAAAATAATGAGTATCTCATTGTATTACTAGAATTACTCATAAATTTACATTCCTTGTTTTTCATTCTCAGTGTGTACATTGCTACAGGGAAATTGCAGGACCAAGTATGCTGAGTCTCAGAAACATTTATTAAGTTTTCCTTTCTGTGATTAAAATTTGTCTAATTCCCAAGTGCTTGAAATTCAAGTTTGAACATATATTTTAATAAATATATTTTTGTTAATAAATAAAGGATACTTTAAATAGTATACCAGAACCTTTTGTAGTTTAAGCATTTGTAGTATCTAAGTATTTGACACTAAGAAGCCTAAATAATTAGTTGTTTTTAAAGAGGAGGGGAAAGGAGGAATCTAAGAGAGTGCTTTCATTTCTTTTGAACTTTTCTCTCACTCCGAAATATTTAGAATGGCAACACTTTTATATGAGGATTATACATTTTTTGCTAAAAAGGAATTTAGAAAATAAACCTAAAGTATTCTAAAATGTCTGTCAAGCATTTTCGTGCTTGCTTAGTCTTCCAGGAAATAGAATTGTAGGAGCTCTGAAGAATGAGAATTGCTCTTTCATTGGTGGCTAGTAAGAGAGATGGTTAGAGTCAACTCAGCACAACTGTGAGTGAAAAGTAGGATAAACCAACTTGTGAAACTTTGCAATACGCTGCTGCTGCAGCTTTCTGGAAGTACCTAAAGTATATGAAAAGCATTTGGATGTTTAGGTGTGTGAAAAGCTGGCTAACAAGTTGTGTGTTTCAGTATTTACAATACTTAGATTACTATTTCGTTGCTAGTTATTTTAATTACAGCCTGTAAAGTAACAATAAACTGTCAAAAATTGTACAGACTTGAATATTGTTTATTGATTGCCCGACAACAGCATAGGAGCTGATCTGATTGACCATACCAAAGGTTGGACAAAGGGATGGAAACAGCAGACTAGAATTCTTTCCAGTATTTCAAACAAACATTTTTTGTTTGTAATATAGCTCTGTCAGGGATTTTGCTGTTAAAAAACAAGTAAATGAAAAAGCTTTAATTTGATTTAAAAAGAAATTTTGCAGCTTGGTCATTAATGTCACCTATAATATTGTTGGAACAAGCAGTTTGTGACTAACAAATCCATCATAAACATATTAGCCAAGTGTTAATTTTATGCTAGTGTGGGATGCTGCAAATAAAAAAAAAAGGAAATTTTTTTTTTTAAACAAGGCAACTTAAAAATTGGCATTAAAATGAAAGTGCGTGTGGAATTAGAAACATCTCAAGAATATTTTCGAGAATTCCATGGACAAAGTATTTCTCTATCTCAGAAGGTAGTAAGGAGAATGAAGCATACCTGCAACTGAGGCATGATTTTAAAAGCAGGAGAGTTGTTCAGACTCTCCAATGCTTGTCAGAAATTTGGGATGATTGCTTTTGGAATTGTATCTGGTTATTAGTTTACTGGAATTTGCCCCACGCACAAGTATTTTGATCAAAACCTGAAAAAAAAGAACTGCTTGCAAATACAAACCTCAAAAAATCAGTGAAGAGGTTCTAGCTATGAACCTGTAGTCCATTGAAATAACATTGCTGTCAAAATAAGAACAAAGGAGTTGAAAATAACAATAAAGTTTGGACTATTGTATCTTTCAGTTACTTAACCCTTCCCATTGTCAATGAGAAGGTCACATGTTGAATCGAGACCAGGGAAAAAGAAATACATGGTGGCATGACTAATGAAATAGTGTTCTGATGTTTCATATGTGAAAATAAAATTTGATGTTCCTTCCTCCCTTATCCTCTGCTGAAGTCTAATTCCTTTTGGCTGTATAAACTTTACTAATGAAGTAAATTGCTTCAAATGTTTTGGGGGGGGGAGGGGAGTGTTGTTTGTGTGTTTTTTTTTTTTTTAATTAAAAAAAAAAACCCCAACATTTCAGTATTGTGTTCCACCATGCATTCCTGCGAACAGTTGCATCAGCATAGCTGGGAGTATTTATGGAGTGAAGCCCTAAGGCCTGGTTTTGTTGCCCAGAGACAATTTATATCTGTTTGTTTTGTAGTCTCAGTCCGAAGCTGTCACTGTCCATGTGGCATAGCTACTATGGCAAGTATGGAACTTTGCACTATCAGTAATATTCCATGTGGCGGAATTTTTATTCCTTCATTTTAAAAAAGGGTGCCGAGAGGCTTGGTGGGTGCATAGTACATATTAAAATAAGTTACCAAGTTTCCAAAGTAAAACCCTCAGAACTTGGTAAATGTTAGAATTCTGATTAAATAAATTGGATCTGCTTTTCACTATGATGACATCTTTTATTGTTTATCTTTATATTCTGTTGTCAACAAGATTTCTGCTTTATTCAGTGCATGGGAGTTGTCATTGTTCTTGATTTCTGTGCAGCCTATTTGTGGAAGTCCAGCAGTGTGGTGTGTAGAAGGGTCAGCGCAAAACTATGGTAAAAAGTTAATATTATGAGCTCTCTTACCTTATGTTGCAAAAACTGGAATGTGTACAGTTTTCCAAGAAGTAGGTGGTTCTTGTGGATAGATCTGTTCCTTAGGAATACAGCAATGGTGGGTATTAGAGTTAAAATCAGAAAATCTGTTTCCTGGGGAAATGAGATGGATTTTTCTTCCTTTTCCTGATGCAATGCTAGAAAGGTTTGACTGCTGGTTTTTTTCCTGGCGTAGTTGCCAGCTTTGGCAGTCTGTTCTTAAGCCATTGCAGGCCTAGATGCAAAGAAGCCAGTCACTTAGCTGGGTGCAACGTGTGACCTGATCCAACAGATGATTGCCTCCAAGAGGGGAAATCCCATTCCCCGTCCTGTAGCTGTATCGCTTTTCTTCCTTTGCATCAAATCTGTGTGCCAGACTGCTTGACAAACTAGTTTAGCTCACTAAGTCAGCAGAAGCTCATAATTTTTTGTGGTTATCTTAGTTTTATTTTTGTTCTTTGGGATATATTGATTTGCCGACTAGTCAAATATGAAGCTGTACAAGTGAAGAGTGGAATCTCTTGTCTGGAAGAATGAAAGGGAGAAGAATGAACATTACCTTCTTTTAGCAGCAGCGAGCTATTAGGTTGACTTATTAGCTGACTGACCATACCTTTGGAATGGTATTGTGTACTTTAACAGAAAGCTTTAATATTTGACTATATGAATCTCTGCTCAATATCATGTCCTTTGAGAAATCAGATCTAGGAATCTTATATTGGCTATTTGAAGTCATTTAATACCTTTGATCTTAACCTTCTTGTGCCTTAGTTTCCTTATTTTGCAGATCGGAAAATACCCCTCCTTCACCATACACATTGTATGAAAATAAATGATTGTATGAGTATTCAGGTATTACAGTGAAAAATGCCAAAGAAAAGCACATTAGGAATTTCTTTCTTCAGAGCAGGATTTGAATAGTGTACAAGAAGCAAATTCTTGCTGAATAAGGCAGGATCTCTCTCATAATGTTTCTTCACATTTAGAAAAATGCAGAGCATGTTACTTTCTAATTTTAGTGTTTCCAAACTTTGGCATGCCTGATTTTGCACCCTTAATCATGTTCATTTAATCTGATTTAATTGTGTCAAGTAAGTTTTCTGTGCAATAAAACATAATTGAGAAGAGACACTAAGAACAAGCCTTAAAAACAGAATTTGGGGTACATGTGCTAACCATGTTATTTTTACTAATCAGTAAGTTTAATGTCCCTTTAAATATAAGCTATGCAAAATACTGCTGGTTCTTTGGTTGAATATTATGTCTCTGTTGATTCTTTAATCACCTTAATCACTTATCTCCTTAATACATAGATGCTAAATATGAGAGTTTTCAAAAAAAACTAAACAATATATAACTAGAATTAAAATAACTAAAAAATTATGGTATAACCAGTGGTAAAGTGATTTCAAATAGAAGTTTCATTACTAGGGAGCTCTCTCTTGATTGCTTACAAAAATCAGTTTAAGAAGTTGTTGCAGGATTTTATACTTGATGACAAAATTGTGAAACAAAGCAGGAGAGAGTAAAACCATGCTCAGCTTTTCCGCTCTCTTGTTCGTTTAGCCCCCGTCTCCTCTTCCCTCGCCATAATTTTGGATTCTCATGCTCTTAAACCCACTGCTTCTGCTTCTTTTCTGTTCTGGGATTACTTACACTGAGCAAAGCTCACGGCTGTAGCAACTGCTTGGGATGTGTTCCTCTCATGACCAGCCTGGTGTGCAAGCTTCATGCCTTGGATTTCCAGTAATTTGAAAGGCAGAGATACTCAGAGCTATTGCTGCTTAGCAGATGTTTTGCCAACTTCTGTCTGTATGTTCTCTGGACAAGAAGTTTTCAGGAAGTTACCAATCCAGCTGCTGCTTCAAAAGTAACCCTAGACCACTTTTTTTTGGCCAAACTGCCTGGAGTGTCTTTGACCAACTGTAAGTCTACCAATAAATAGCCTAAAAATTGTAACTTCCTACTTAGAATTGATTAAACACATTTCCTATTGCAAACATTAAGTATATAGAAAAATTCATTTGAGCTCTTGACTTTCTGTAGTGTGTAACTACTGTAACTGGAGACTACCAAGAGACGTAGTAATAGAGAGAGGATTACAGCCAGAGGAAACAAATGCTGATTCTCAGTGTTGATTTTTTCAAAAATCTTCTGAAGACAAAACTGTGTTTTCAGAACCCAGATATCTGGACACTGGGAGTATGTTCGATCATGCTGAGAGGTTAAATTTAATTTTTACTTTATTCACTGGAGAAATTGTACAAGTCTGACATGAACTACAAAAACTTTTTTTTTGGATAGCATAACAGAGAGACTGATCCAGCAATTCAGGCATAACAGATGGCAGAGTTTCAGGAATGGAATGAAAATTAAAGTGAGATTATAAACTAGGTAAAGTACATCCAAAGATTTGCTGAGAGAGAAAATAGTAAGAAGTGCTTCAAGGGTCACTATTGGGCACATTTAAGAATTTGCTTTTTCAAGCTCTTTATAGTCCTATGATGATTATTCTATAATAGCGTTCTGTGGGATGAAACTGTATTGCTTTGTGTTCTGATCCTTGCTTTGATAACAGACAGATAATTTTGGGGGAGGATGGGACACCGATGTGGCTCCCCTGCTGAGAGAAACAAGGTTCTCTACCTTTAATTCTTCTCTAATGATATCAAGGAGTTACAATATACTGTAAATAGAAGTACAATAGAGAATAATAGAGTAGAAGAGTAGAGTAGAATAACAAAAGCCATGTTTACATGGGGAATACTTTGAAATAGCAGTCCTTGACTAGCAATCCCAATTATTTTCTGCACAGCTGCTCACATTCCAGAAAAAGAATGTCTTGTTTTGAATTAGCTTCATGCGCTTCAACGGGGAGTCTTATTTTTAGATCAAATGTATTTGCATGGATCTAATCAGGAATGATATAAATTAATGTCTCATCATAAACAAGGGCAAAGACTTGTAAAGTTTCTCTAATATTCCCTTTGCCAAGTTAGACAAGTAGTTTACAGCTACTACGCGTGGTACCAATAGAGACTTGTGCTACTCTTTCTACAGTGTGCTGTGAACAGTTGTTTCCCATTTCTAGCAGGTGGCAACATGTATTTGTTTACTGGTTTAGTGGGATACTTTTAGGAGAAATATTTCTGTAGCCTGAGAATAAGGCACTAGGAATGCTGGCTTTACAGTAATTGTCTGTATGCCATGAAGTTGGAAAATGAACACTGCCTCCTTACCTTTAACAGTATAATCTTCTTGAATAACCTGCTTTGGAAGTTGAACTGACAAATTTGCTTATTTTTGAATATCCTGAGTGCTTTCTGCAAGATGGTGAAATTATTTCAAAAGCAGATAACCAAACCTGAGGTCTCTGTCTTAGCTGGATGTCCTTTTTCTTATAGAATAGTCTTATACTTTCTCTCCCACCCCTTTCAGCTTTGAATTCTTACCTGTGCCATGCCTCAGATGTAACCAGATGGGTGGAAGATACCCTATTCTAGACTTCCTTTGCCCAGAGCACTTAGGGTAGGTGAGGATGTGGGTTTTAATCCTTCAGCTAAAGTAAAGCATTTTGGTATGCTGTATATAAAATGTGGATGGTGCTAAATCTTTCTCTACCTTTTTCCTTGTGGAGCATCTGGTTTTATAGTTGATCTCTGAGGGTGCCTACTAGCCACTCAGGCATCGAGGTACTCTAGATTTTGTTTGGATTGGTACAAGGTTATGAATCACAATAGCTAAGTGAATTTGTTGATGTTTATGTCGGAGCTTTTCCCACGTGTGAAGGAGACATCTCACAGCAGAAAGCTCTGATGTGCTTGTTTGAAAATGCCACAGGTGGTGTTGGTGGAGTCTGGCTTCATAAGTCTGGGAAAACATAAGTTAATTCCATTTTATTGAGTGAGAGGCAGTAGTTGTCACTGGGGTATGCTACAGAAGTCTTCAGAGTGCAGTCTAATAGTTTGTGTTCAATGTAACGGAGAAGTGGTGGCATGCAGGAAAAGGGATGCAATATTCAAAAGTTAAGCCAAGTAAACTGTATTGTAGCATGCTGGAGGCTATAAGAAGGGAAGGTCTGTATTTTCAGGTCAGAGAAAAACCCACACAACGAAATAATGAAAGTGTCTGTTAGTAGTAGCCTGGACTAGAATCTCAGTTACATACGAATTTCAAACCTTTGAATCAGCAATATTTAGACCTAGCTTGAATGTGAGCACCTGGAGAGACCTGAATCTAAAATTGGCTCCAGTGTTACAAGCCTAAGTCATAAACGTGATGTTGATGATGTCTGCTGTGACCAAGACTTAATTTTGTCTTTCCTACCACACAGATACATATTAATGTTCAGCTAAAATAAAAGAAAAACCCTAGTCAAGGTTCGTCCTCAAGAGACTGAGATATTTTGCTGTGCCACAAGCCAATAAATCAATTAATCTATGGTCAACCTTTCAGTTCGTGCTGAATGCTTCTCACAGACAGAAGCTTTGGGAGAGGATGAGGAGGCACATTTGCAGTTCCTTCTTTTGCTTGGACATAGCAACTGTCACAGACATTCCTTTCACCCAACAGCAATATTGCTTTTAGATTTAGGGAGATGTTACTGTACCGGTTACTGAACAGCTGAAATCTGGAGGCATTTTTCTCAGTAACAGTACTTGAAACAGTTAACAAGTCTAGCTTTAGCAGTTGATTGTGCTTGCATGAGAAAATCTCTTCTTACAGTAGGTAAATTTGATGTGAAAATAGATTTCTCTTGGCTAACATAGAGAACCTTGGTAAAGGAAAATGTCTTGTTAAGATATGGAAGAATTCTTGCAAACGGCTCTTGCAGATCAGAATCACACACCCGTGGTGTGTAAGGGACCTCTGTAGAATATCTCATCCAACCTCCCCATCAAAGCAGAGCTGTTGACCGCACAAGGTCATGCCAGCTCTGGCTTTGTCTGTCTCATTTTGGAGACCACCAGGGTACAGCTTCTACCATCTCTCTGGGCAACCTATTCCACCGCTGCACTGCCTACCCCCTGGGGAAAAAGTCGGGCCAGTTTGAACCTTCCAAGCTGCAAGTTTTCTTTTGACCCCTGTTCTGGTCTTTGCTGCTGAGAAGAGTTTGGCTCCATGATAGTTGTTGTTCCTCGAGATGACTCACATTCATCTTGCACCCACAGCAGTAACCTGCAGGACCTTTCCAGCAGGGCTGCAGTCTGTTCCCAGTCTGTACTGGTGTGTGGGGTCATTCTGGCCCAGGTGTGCAATTTTCTACTTCTTATGGGTGCCCTTCTGTTGGCCCAGTTCTCTGGTTTATCAAGGTTCCTTTGAGTTGTATCTCTACCATACAGCATATCAATCTCCCCCTTTCCAAGCTTGATATTGTCACTGTATTTGCTGTAAATGCATTCTGTCTTTTCCTCCAGTTTACTGATAAAGGGATCAAACAATAATAACTCCTGGGGTTGCTTGGCTTATTACATGCCACCAGCCAAGCCACTGATTTAATCTCTTTGGGCTTAGTGGTGCAGCCAGTTTACAACCCATCTAACCCCTTAACGCAGCTCGTGCTTCCTCACTTTCCAAACGAGACGGCTGTGAGATGTGGTGCTTTGTCCAAACCGCAGTCTTTTGCCCCAGGAGGGCATTTGGGTCAGTGAAGCATGATTTGTCCTTGGTGAATCCATGTTGACTGTACATAAATACCTTCTCCTTCATGTGTTTTTGTGCTTCTGTGTCTTTATACTTTAGTGTGAGATGATTGTCATATTAGTAAACACTCAAATAATCAGTGCGTGTATGTATGATCTCTGTGATACTAAATCCCTCCCTGCACCAATTCCCCTTCAGTACAAAGCAGCAGCAGGTTATTGCTTGGATTTTGTAGGGGAATTTAGAAAAATCACCTAGAACATATTTCTTTGTTGTTTTTATTATAAAGCAAAATGTTTATACAAACTAAACTGTAACTGAAATAAGCAGAATTCATATAGTAAGTCAAAATCTCATGCAGAAAACTGCATGTTAGTACTGAGTAGCTTCGTTACTGTAGTGGTGTAGCTTGTTATGGTTTGTAGAAGTTTTCCCTGAAAAAAGCCCACAACCAAACAAAGAATTGCCTCAAATTTTGCATTCTCAGGATTGGGAAGAAGATTTGGATGTATAAAATAAGTATTACTGTGTGGGGAAGCATTTCTGTAAAACTTAAAACACAGTGTTGTCTGGCTTGGCTGCCTATTGTCTTGTTCTTACTAAAGCAACCTTGAAAATTAGAGGAAAGCAGGAATTATATGAAAAGAGAAAGAACAGAATTTGCCTCTAGCAAAACATGTTTACAGTAACAGCTGCTCTCAGAGGAACTGCAGGATGTTCATAAAATAGTTTATTTTTATTTTTTATCTATATAGCTGGTAAAGAATCAAATCAATTGACTTAGATATATAGGAACCTAGTGTTAATGTTCTGATAAACAGCTACATTTTCCCACTTGAGGGTTTTTGAATAGTTTATGAATGCTTTTGAAGAGTGAAATGTAGCAATAGCTAACAGAAGTAATCAGGATGGTATTTCCCACATAGTTATGGGGAAGAAGGCTTATATTTTTTTGATGCGTCACAGGCAGGCACTTACTTTTTGGGGACATTTGCATGTTACATCTTATTTCGGTGACCTTTTTTCCTGTCTTACGGGACAGAAGGTAAGGTGTCATTGATTCAAAGTCAATTAAAATTTACTGATTTTTTTAATCAATTTTTTTTAAAGCCTCTGCTTTTTTTTGCTGCAAGATTTGTCTGTTGTGTCTATCTTGTATAAATGCCATCAGCAAAAAGCTAAATCACAAGCAAGTTTTTTATAATTCACGTATTCAGTACTGAAGCACTGGCTAGATATGGTTGTGACTGTGCTTCAGAATCAGAACAGAAAATAAACTGAATTGAGTTAAGTCCGGTTCTTTGAACTACATACAAAATGCTGAAGTTTAGCTAAAAGCATATCTAGTATAAAAAAACCAACCAAACAACAAACAAATGTGTGAAGACCTCCTGGATGCTGTAGTAGATACATGGGTGTCCTTGTGGTTATGTACGTCTCTTGAATTTTCAGTTCCAGCCTTCACACTACTGGTAAGTTCATAAAAGCTGTTCTATTACGTTAATCTTTGCCCGTTATTTTAAACTCAATAAAGCTGCATTACTTTGTCACAACACACTCTAGTATCTCTGAGAAGGCAAGGTAAAAAAAAGCTCCAAAAGATACAACAGCCTAGTAGCAGCTTAAGTTTTGGTTGTTCTTTCTTTTTTCAGTTTGTATCATCTGAACTTGTGTGCTGATGCAGCATGATAAAATTTGGCTTGTATTCATTCTGTTTATTTGCTGCTAGAGATTAAATTTGTGAATCCCAAACCTTTTGTCAACTATTGAATATGGGAAAAGCCAGTGCTTGAATATACGTTTAAAGTTCTCATTCATTTTACTCGGAAAACCCTGAAGAGGTTTCAGACTGACATGTATTGGGAGGATTTGCACATTATTTCTTGGTGACCTTTCATACTGTTTCCACAATTGCATTTAAAGGTGGCTTCATTTGTCCATCACTGTGTTTGAGAGTGCTTCACCCCATTTTCTGATCTTTTTTTGGACAAATAGGGTTTATCTGTAGAAGATTGCGGTGCATTCTTCACAAAGAATGTGTAGTACTAAGTTTGTTTTTTGACTGAATTTTTCTAATGCATGTGAGATTTTTTTCAGCAAAGTCCCACTCACTTTGGCAGCATTGAACACCTAATTTGGCAATTTTTTTTTTTTTTTTTTTTTTTAAATCTTGTACCCTGGACGGAATGTTCCAGGGGTGTGTTTATTCTATCAACTTACAAAAAAGAAACATATTACAACATCAGTCTTTGTTCTTCACATTGAAAACTGAATCTCATGCTTTCTACAGACATTATGTTGTTACACATTGCTATTGTATGTTGCAATGATGCATACTGACTGCTGTCTTTTAAAGCCTGTATATTTTTAGGTATGTATACAGAAAAACAACTTAGATGTTCTAAGTACTGTACTTCTTGAATGCAGTGTAAAAGCATATAATGGGTTGAGGAACAAAAAGCATGTGGATTAACATTTAACAGCTATTTAAATTAAGCTGTGGTAAACTGCATATGAAATATAAATAAGAACATTCTGAAGTGGAGAAATAAGGTGTAGCTCTCATACTACCTCCAGAGCTCTATGCTGAAAGTAAAATAGCTTAATCCACTGTGACTTAAAATATTTGTAAAATATATAATAGAAGTAAGGTATAGAGGTATTTCTTGTGTTTTATGCTGTATTTAACGCTGTATTAGGTTTTGGTGCTGCAATACTTTCCATTTTCTCTAATAAATCCAGAATGTACATTCAGTGCTATATTGCATATTTGTTGCTTCTGCTTATGACCCTTTTACTATCAGAGTCAATGAAATGAATCTCTTGCAGAAGACACCCTAGGGACAAGTTCTCTATTAAGATGACTTAACAGGTCCTTCATGTCTCTGGGTTGTACAATAAGAACAAGTCTACAGTCATCTTGGGTGGAATTTCTGAATGCAAAGGGTGTCTGAAATGTCTTTGGTAATTTTTTTCTTCTGAATTTAATGATTTAGTGTGTTGTGACTATAAGAGAGAGAAAAATATGTGTAATTATTCTAATAAACAGAATTGATGCCTATAACAGAAGCATGTGGATTAAATTAGTTTTATCTTCGAAGTGGTAGTGCATTATTAGGTGCGTATGTACAACTACATGTCTCCAGAACTGAGTTTTTTGTGCTCATGCATGAAAAATTGTATTTGTCTGAAATGGACACTATTAAGGTTTTTATCAGTGGTATACAGCTATAATAATTTTTTTCTGGGTCTCTCCTAATTGCACTGTTCTATAAATTTCCTGAATACATGAATATCTCACTTCCCCAAAAAAGTGTAATGACTTTATCTGCAGTATTTCCTTATAGAAGTAATCCATCCTTATGAAGTGATTTAATTGGAGTTGATTGAACAGGTCACAGAAGTTAGACATTGCTTTTAAAGACCTTAGCTAGTTTTAGACTAGCCTTGCAATATTTTGTTTTCTTGCAGCACATACCAAATATAAATTATATTTGGACAAGGAAGAGACAATAAATATGTGCTAGAAGTGCTTGAATCGGTAACTGTTATAGCTGGGATTTTTTTGGATTAAGAAAAACACATCTGTCCGTGTAGAGATACAGTTTACTTTGCCAAAAAGGAAGTACTACAGGCATTTCTGCAGTGTGATGCAGTTGTGAACAATATTCAGCATTATTACATTGTAGTTTATGGTGGGAAGTAATGAAGAAAATACCATTTTACAGTGCTTCACAGTTACAACTGATGTTTTCAGTTCTTTGTAGCTGAGAGGAACAGGACAGATGGGAAGGAAGATATAACAAAAGGTAAAAATGAAATGTGGTTAACTTTTTTCTGAAAGGGAGAAAAAAATCACTGAAAATATTACAAATACATTTCTGAGGTCTTTTCCTGGAAAAAAACTGCTCTAGCAGGCACAAGTCTATGACACGTTTGTCAATAGAGGACAGCTGAGTTAGTGTGGCTGTCAATAGAAGAGAAGACAGTATATATTTTATCTTCAAGAAGAAACACTGTCCTTTGGAACAACTGTAAGAGGATCGATATCAACAGTAAGGGTCTTTTTTTACTGCTTTACTCAATTTTTTTTTTTTTTTTTTTGTACACTGAGTGAATTTATGTTGTGAGAGACCAAAGTTGTAATTATTGCAGAAATAGTAAACTGAGATTTTAAACTGGTGGCCTCCAAGTTTTTTCATTACTTGTAGATTCAGTTTTCCTTGTTGGCAATGTGAGTATTATGAGACTAATATTTGAACATAAATGTTTCTTGAAGGGTTTTTTAATGTATCATATATAGCAATCCGAAGTTCAAAGTTTCACCATCTTAAAAAAAAAAAAAAAGTGAAATATCTCTCTAGGGATAATTATATCTGAATAAAATGTCTTTGCTGCTTTTATGTAAATGCACTTAAAGGAAAGAAGTAAAAACTTCATGTTTGACTTTGCTGTGTTCAAATGAGCTTAAATCAGTTCTAGTAGATAGGCACTGATACAATGTTTATATTTTTTTATTATATATTTGATGTCTTGGGCCTTTATAAAGGGACTAGTTTTATTTTCATTTGTATTAGTCTCTTTAGGAACTTCCATATCTCACTCAAGGGCTGGGAAAAAGGTATCATCTTCAGCTTGTTACTGTCAAACTGGAGTAAATGCATTATAGTTGGAGCTGTACAAATGTATTTGAGATATGAAGACCATATAAATGTTGTCATAATGTTAAAAAGGAAGAATTCTGAAACTGGTCCATGCCTCTTTGGAAGACAGAGCGGATCTGAAGTAATAGTTCACTTGGGGTACACAAAACTCCATAGGTTATTTTACAACATAAGGCAAATTACTTAAATGGCTTTCTGGAGTTTTCAGTGTTTGCCAACATGACGGCGTTATAGTCAGCTTAATTCTAGACGTTGTCTAAGCAAATTGTAGATTGTATTAAGTTATATTGGTCTGGGCTGTGCACTAGGAGTCCTGCAACTTCTGGTCAACCAGCAGTCCTTTTGCTTACCTGTAGCAATAAATGGGAAATTGTTTAATAGCTAAAAACTTGTCTCCGTTCTGTTGGAAAGGAGACAGTGTGTCACAGAGCAGGGTTTTTGAGCCATTTTGCCTTATGCTTATCTGCTAATTAATTCTTACAGCTCCTCCCTGGTTATCTCAGGTGCAACCTCAGAGCAATAAAGCTACTCTGCTTCTGATTCTGTTGGGTATAATTTTTATTGTAAGGATTGCAATAAGATTGCTTCAGATACCTTGATTGCCAAACTTATTTTAAGTCTTAAAACCATGCGACATCATTTCTTGTACATTTGTTGTTATATATTTGAGAATTAAACCAAAAAATGTTGTGTGTGGAGGAGGGGAGGCTGCTAGTTTGTAGCTATAGGAAATACTTTCTATTTTCTGATATATGTACTTATTTAGAATCTATATAATGTATTTTCTTTATTGCTGTTTTAAGAACAAAGGACCTTTGTATGAACTTTGTTTTACGACTTTAGTAAAAAGGTTGGCGCAGATAAATTAAATGAATGCCAATATTTTCTCATTGTAATTTTGTAACTGGTTGTTCCAAGTTATTTTGGAATCATGAATTGTTCATTCTAATTTAACTTTCAGAGTAAGCAGCAGGTATGATAAGTTCAAATCCAATATACGGTTCCTTCTTTCAAGCAAATATTTTCAGAGGAGAAAAGCCTTCTGTGCTTTATATTCCAATATTCAGTAATAACCAATATTCAGTATCCCCTGTAATTCTTTAAATCATTTTTCCATATTTATTGGTTTCTTCCTGAAGTTTTTCTAAAACAGTTGTGTTTATCCTGGTTATTTGGTCTTGCTATTTTCATCCTCTGAATGTTGAAAGTTGACTTTAGATATAAGCTTTTTTTAGAAGCATCATTTTTGCTGAATTTTTTCAGGTATGTTATATTTTAAAGAGTAGTTTTGAGTAGTGATTTGCAAAACCAGTAATAAGAACAGCTCTAGTCTTTAAAGCTTTAAACAAAAAGGGTTTTTTAAGGGCCGGAGTTTGATGGAAAGCCAAGCGTAATGCACAAACTAATAGTTGATATGATGCAGATGGTCTAAATTTCTTCTTGTTATAGGGTCTAGATTTCTAATCCTTGTAGTTAATCTATTGTCATCCACTTTCAGCTGTAGAAACTTCTGAGAAATTAATCTTTAACTTCTCTATTTCATGATCTCATTTTAACCTTGATAATCATAAAGTAGCATTAGAGTGAGAACTGTCTAGATTAATTGATGCACATTTCTTTTAATAACATAGGATTTTTACAGTTACATTTATGTTTTATATGGATGCTTTATTCTTATCTTTTGTCCATTTGAAAAACTTGAAGGCAATTAATGATCTTACTGTAGGAAAGTCCTTTTCTGAAATTCATTATAAGTTTGCCTTTGGTTTAAATTTAAATTTTGCAATGGAACTGGAGAACTTCCCCATTAAATCTGTATTCATTATTTAAGCCTTTCTATTAAGTGATGTGGTACCTCAAATGTTCACATATTTCCATAATGGTTGTCCAGATGTATTTCCAGGTTAATGTCTAGTTTAGAACTACACTGCCTAGTACTAAACAGATTATTAATTGTTCTTCATACCATTTCTGGAAGCTATATTTCTGCTCCAGAAAACAAACTTGGTTGAAAAAGTAAGCTTTTTAAGGGAATTGCTCATAGAAGGGAAACAATACTGTAAGTAGTACAAAATTAATATTGATGTGAAAAGCAGCCATGTAAGTTCTTTGCTTTTTGTTTTTAGATACTTTGGTTTCTGTCCCATCTTTGAGTAGCAGGTATGAATCTTGAAACGATCATATGTATGAATGACCATGCGAATCAGCTGGTCTAATGTCAAAATTAGAATGCCTCTGGATTTAAATAGCCAGTAAGTTTTTTAAAAGTGCCTATTGCATAAACCCACTAGAAAATTTATAATGAAGATATTTGAAGAGTTAGACCCTTTATGCATATACATATATATATATATAAAAAAATATATAAACCCAGGTTATTTTTGATTAACATGTTAGCAGCTGATCAGTAATAAGTATCTTCAGCCTGCTTTTAGATCATGGCAAACATAAGGTGAGGTGAGTTAGTTGAGAATCTTATTTCCATTACTTCTCAATTTTTAATTGAATATTCCATCATTCAGGTCATACTTTGTCAGTTTAATTGCTTTTTAAAGTGATATTTGATTGACACGTGACAGTTATCCTTATTACTGCCTGATATCATCCACAAGCAGGATGTGTGCACAAACAGGATGTGATCTGAGCAAAGGCGGTTTGCAGAATTGGAATAGGGATATTTTATAATGCAATTAAATAATAACCTTTTTTCACTTTGTATATATTACCTTTATTATATGCATCTTATCCAATTTTATTGGCAAATAGGATTTTAAAAAGTAATTTATTGTTTAAAAGTGATCAATTTTGACATGCGAGCATAAGTTTTTACAGTTAAGACATAATTATGTATTCCATCCTTCCATTATCTTCAGATAATAACTTCTGTTTCTGCAAAACTCAGGTATAAAGAGTATTACTTCTAAAAATGTTACATAGAGAATAGCTAAATAGTGTTAGTTTAAAAAGTTTTGTTTTATCACAACCCCTTTGTTTTGCATACAGTATTTGTTACATTTGATGGAAATCAAGTTTGAAAGGGATTATTTTTTTGAAAATTACACTTTTAAGAATGTAAAATCTTAAGTTTATAGGATTTGCTTTAGTTTTCACACGCAGTATTAAATCATTATTGCTATTGATGTTCACTTAGCTATGATAATAGTAAGTTGCATATGGAAATAAATACTGCTGCAAAATGCTTGTTTTTTTTAATCATCCAGGAAGTTGAGCACAAAAGAGTTACAGTTAATTTTTTTATAAAATGTTAAAATATCAGTAGTTGCTATTGCTACTGAGATGCTGAAAAGATGCATTTAGTTTAATATTATCTACTTAATTTTGATGAAATGACAATTCGGGAAGGAAGTTTTTTTGTAATTGAGACTCCGAACAATAGTTCTTGTAATTGGTTTTAGGCATGGCTTTTAGTGTATAATAGGGGTCAGATATTGATCTCAGTAAAATAAAACTTTCTATGGGGATCATTAAATCATTTATTCTGTGCTGGCATCGGTGTAAGTTATTACTTAACTTGTCATTGTTATAGCCAAAATTTCCTTTGAAATAATTTACTGCTCTATGGGATTTTTAACTGTGCTAATTAATATGATTATTGGTTACTTCCTAGTAATTAAATATCAAGGATGACTTTTGGGATCTCATGCTTTTGTCCATTAATCTGTCATTTACAGTAATAATATCCAAGATGTCAGTATCAATTCAACCTTTATAGACTCCCTATTATTAATTTATGCTGTAGCTATTTCAGTCCTTAGGATATGCAGTAAAAAGTATCCTAACTCCTGTGATCAAAAACTGCACGCTGGATCTATAGGCATGCATTTTTGTTTTCAGGATTATAGGATGTTTTATTGATTCTTCATTTTCTGTTGTTTCTTCCTATGTTGTCAAATTTGGTATTTTTAATAAACAATAGAATATTTAGAACTAGAATGGAACGAGTGATTTGCTTTTGGAACAGTGGCAGATGCTTTGTTGCTTTCTGAACCCGTTGTGTTTCCACCATGCACTTCTCCCGTTTAACACACTGGGGCAAACAGAGCCCGTTACAAATGGCAGTCTAATGTCAAACAAAAAGCAAAGAAACAGCAATTTTATCCTTTACCACGTCTGACCAATATAACTTCTAGTATTGCATAGATAGCTTATGTTATAACATTAGATCACTGCTTGTACATGGATAGGAATCAAAATGAAATGTGTCAAGAAGGATTTATTTTAAAAGGACACATTTTTAAAAGTTGATTGTTGTAGTTATAAATATGTTTTATTTAAAGTGCCAATAAGTGTAACTTCTAAATGAAGTGAAATACTTTTTGAGGCTTATCTTAAAAGGTCTGAGGTTGCTGTGTTTGCCTTATACAGAAGTCAAAGATATCCCTAATATTTAAAAGTAAAGCAGTGCACTACAGTATTTCAGAGTGGTGTTTGGGTCTTTAGTTGTTGTAAAGTAAACAAATTATAACAGTTAGTGGATTGCCAAGCTTAATATTTCCATTTCCTTCAAATGCATCTTCTGGCTACTGTTAAGTCTATCATTGCATAGTAATACTTGAAAATCTTGTACTGATGTAAAATTTAATTTCCTTCTATTAAAAAAAAGTAATTGTCTTACATTTAAAGATATATTATCGAGGTTGATTACTGCCTAGTTGTATTTTTTGCAGGGAATGTACATCTAATGTAAAGTGAAAGTCTATTTAGTGGTAATTTTTTTTTTACTTTCTAAAATATGTTAATATTTTTAGAATTTATAAATACCCAGTCATATAACTGCCAACCGTTATGCATTCTTGCATATAGATTTCAAAGCATCAGGTAACAAACTGATGCCTCAGGAGGGAGCAAGCTTTAGCTTCAAGTTGTTTGAGGAATTGCTTCCAGTGGTAATTGATGGTGAAGTGTTCTTGTCACCAGTGCAAATGTAGACGAGTTGAGAGGAAGTGATTTGGGGGAATGTATTTCCACACAGAGGACACGGGATAAGAGAGGGATTTTTTATTGTTGTGTAGGAACTACGTGCCATTTGATTTTCCTCAGTTATAGGATAACTTGGATATAATCTAGGATGATCTTGGCTTTAATGAACAAGTGTACTGAATTTTGTCTCTTTCAGGTATTTCACTTTTCCTTAGTTGCTTCCAGTGCAATAATCTGTTTGTGTGTAGCCCATTTAAGTGTTACATATTTTTGAAGTCTGTGGCATGGCAATCCTTCAACTCCTTGTTGGGATAGTTCCCAAGTGAGGATGTGGGAGAGTGCGACAGGGACCTTTCTCTGGGTGGCCTAGCGCTGCTCTGAACAGCTTGGGGCAACTTATGGTGGTCTTGAAGTTAGAGAAGATCAGATGTTCTGTTTCCTGCTGCAAGAGGGAAGAGGAGATACGGCGATCCAGTGCCGGCATGCAGGGAGGCAGGCCCTATCTGAAGAAGGACAAACTCAGCTTTGTGATACAAATGATGAGTGAACTCCTAACCTAAGCTCCAGTCTGTGGTGGGGAAAGACTGACTCTGGATATCTCTTCTGCAAAGCAGAAGTAGTTGCCTCTTGTCACCCCTCTTCTGACTTGCTTTCCATATCCAGAGTGTGCCCTCTGGAAGAAAGAGACTGAGCATCTGAGATCTAGGCATCTTAAACTATAAAATATATTGGCATGTGAGGTGAAGTGGATAGGGTCAAGCATTTCTGCACTTGCATACTGCCAATATTTACTAAAGGCAAGATGTGGATTTTATTAAAACAACTGGAATTTTATTAATCAGCCAGAATGGAAATTCTTGCACAAATGGAGAGCAAGCTTTATAAAATCTTTAGCTGTGCATTTTCTAATATTTCTTTTTTCCTGATGGGCATTTTACAGCGAAATAATAGTTCAAAATTAAGGTCCTTAATTAACAAGTAAAGAACTGACCCAATGCCAGCAACAACTGAATCACTAATATTTTAGGCCATCTGTTGTAGAATTGTCAGATAAATCAGAATTTGACATTTTACTCCCTTTATACAGATAATTTTTGTCTAGATCTTGACACAGAGAAGCTAACAATCTCAATCGAGATATGCAACACTATCACATAAAACAAAAGCACATGTTGTACTTTTGGTCTATTTTAAAACTTGAATTTTCAGAGGACAGTTTTTCATTTGTTTTTGAACTGTAATATAATTGCAGATATACTCCATTTGGAGTGTTGAACTCCTAATTTATTTGAGCAAAAGACATTTACGTTTTCAAATCTAATTATGTATAGGGAGACCCGTTCTTCAATTATATTGAAAATATTCAGGAAATGGTTGCAGGATCTTTATCTTTGGTGGGCAGTCTTTGAACTACTTCTGGAGAAATAATACCAGCAGTCAAAGCAAGGTTAACGTTTACCTATCCTTGATAGAAATTAGTGCCCCAGTTCCCATGTTTTTCCATATATGCAGATTTCATAACTATTACATTAGTTTTACCTGGTTTAAAATGCCTTTATGTACAGTAAATTAAAACATAAAGATCATAGTGTTTATTATGAGACCATAAGATGTACTCTGCATTCTTGGATCTCTACATATGAAAATCCTATGGTCGTGTTGTAGACCACTATTTGCTTTTGGTTTAAGTCTGTTTGTTTTAAGAGGGTTTTAAAAACAAAGACTTATTCAGTTGGCTACTTGCTTTGTTTGTTGTCTCGCTCAGCGAAAAATAGTAATTGATCAAAACATAGATAAAGTTGTGATCAGGTGAATAAAAAGTGGCAGGGGCATGTGAGCGTACTGAAAATGGATTGGAAACAAGACGCTTAACAATATCAATGGTGATAATGGTTAATTTATGAAATTATTATAAAATTGCATATACGTGCTAATATAGTGCTCAACAATTTTGCAAACTAAATCCATTAGAAAGTAGTAGAACAGCACATCATTTATTCCTTACTTTTGGGGAGGCAAAGATGGAAATGTATAATTTTTCAGCAGCTCAACTAACTGAAAAATAAAGTTGTAGCTGCATATATTTGTAAACCTTTCATTTGCTGCTTACAGTTTAAGTATACTTTGTTACCAACCTCCTAATCAGAGCAGATACGAAGATGAGAAAGTTAGTGAGGCAATGTCTCTAATGTTCCTTTATGAAACACCTGTAAAAATGTATTGGGCATCTTTGATAAAAGATGAAAAGAAAATTTAAATTTTGGTGGTATTGCTACTCTTGACATTGTAGGATTTATTGACTGTTATTTCACTTCTTGCTTCTAGGAGGTAAAAGCAGAATATGTCAGTGAAAGGCTTTGAGGGCTAAGCTTCCATTCTGATGTTTTTATGTTTTATTTAACATTCTTTTTTTGAATCAAGAGATCTCTTACAGGATTTTTTTGGCATCACTGCAGTTCTAACTAGTGAAGTTGCCTCAACCTACTCAGCCATGGATTCCTGTTACAATGGTCTTCATGCTTGGTCTGGTGGCTGTTGACCTCTTAATGTATTTGAGTTTCTTGTATTATTTTGCCCCAAATGACAGTTATTGAAAGTTGGGGTTAGGCAACTCAGAGATCTCTCTAAAGGGATGGCAGATACTCTTCCCCACATTGCATGAAGTGCTGACCCATTCTATGTAGAGTATATTTTCAGAGTTAGAAAGTAATTTTTTCCTTCTTCCTGTAGAGCATTACAATTAATTAGTATACAGACTGGGAAGGAAAATGTTTTGTTTCTCAGTAAAAGTGTAATACTAGCATCTCCTAGGCTTTGTTTTAGAAGGAGCATTGGGATTGTCTCCTCTGAAGTTTGTTTTGAATTTGGTATTTAGAAAAGCTGCTTTTGGTTTTTGTCTCCCTTTTTTTTTTTTTTTTTTTTTTTTCTGAAGACAGCACAATATCATCGGGCTATTTAGATTCTAACATTAACCTTTGAAATAGTTCCAAGTATTTTAGTGGAGATGCTAATGCTATGAAGTGAAAGAGAAGAGGCAAATGGTAACCAGTTCTGAATCATGTCCATACAGGCTCCCATAGTTAAAAGGAGAATCAGAGTTTCACTCAGTTCTTACGTCTCCTTACAGAGAACTGAGTTGATAATTCAGGCATTCTGCCAGACTTAGGAGCTTTGTTTTCCTAGCAGTGTAGCTAAAACCCATGAAGGCGCAAGGAGGAGTAAGCAATAGCCTGTGTAGAGTTCAGGAGTCATCTTGAGGAAGAGGTGAGGAAGTTGTAGTGAGGAGAACAGAGGACAGCAAGTATTGTGAGGCTCAGGAAATAAGGAAAATGTGAAATACTAGGGTTTCCCAGCTATGAATGAAGATTCCAAGAGCAGTTTTTTGCACAGTGATCCCTGCAGATCTTCTGATGAACACTCTTTATGAGTAGTATTTTTGGAGTAGTTGGTCTGCAGAAGAGTTATGAACAACTTGGACTACTGATAATCAAAAGTAGCACAACGAGTCTTTCATGGAAGAAATCTGTGTTTTTTCTCCTGGATGCAGTACAGCAAAACTCTGTTTTTTCTCCAAGTACTCTGATTCCAGCCAACTGTCATTCTTTTGACATTACTGGAGGAGCTCTTACTACACCAGAAATCAATGGGATGTTCATCTAATTTATGTGAATTTTTATCTAGACCTTTTTAAAAGTCGGCATTATGGCAGAATGTGCCTTGGAAAGCAGCATAGGGTACTAGCTACTAAGGGACCTGCTTGATGGGTGGTGAGTGGACGTCTCCTCTTGTTCTCGGTGAGAGCGTGGCATTCTCATAGGCGAGAAATGTCATACTTCTCTCTGACAGGAGTTCAGTACACTAAAATGATTCAAGAGTTTCTTGAAGCAGCATATTCAGTATATAGTGACACAGTATGCCACCACCATGTCTCTTCCACAAGAAATCCTACGAGGAATAATTCTTACTTCAGTTATAGTCATCTGCCTGATAACTGGTTAAAAGGTTTGAGGATGTGAACTAGCAGCTTGGGTGCTGGGTATAATCTGCAGTGCTACTTCTCTTGTCTCACATCCTTGGCTTTTATCCACATTTCTTGAGAAATGCTTACTTTGTCCATGTCTCGCTTTCAGTCTTTTTACATATTTTTTAAAGTCTCTGCTTAGTTTTGAGAGAATATTATATTCAGGGCTTTGGCCTTATCTTCAAGATGTAAAATGTTATGAACTTGAGATAGTTTAAAACTTTTAGATAAGAACTGCCTTCTTCACCAACAGGATCATTCTAATTAACTTGAAGGTTAGCTCTTCTTGATTAATATGGGCTGGAAATTTTATTTCCTAGCGTAGCGTAGGACTGAAATGAATTTCCATTAGACTCTTATGGTCTTACCACTTTCCAGACCAGCTGCCAAGTGCACTTCTTGCTTGATCTTTCTTCTGTAACAAGATACAAAACAGCATATATGTTCAAAGAAGGAAACTAAAAATAGCAGGCTGCATATACAGCTCTCTTCCCAGATATGAGAGAGAATAAACTGTGAAAATTTATAGTTACATCAGTTATATTGCAGAAAGATACTGAGATGCTATGACGAATGTAGTTGCACTAAAACCTTTTTGGAATAAAACAAAATAGCTTGTGCTATATGTAATGTAGGGATCTTGGATCCTGATGTGAGCATGAAGAAGCTTTGTAAGATCTCGAACACCTACCTAAGGATTCCAGTGTGTGAAAGCATAATCGCCTGTTTGTTCCCTTCTGCAAGGTTCAAAACTGTTTTACAGTAAAGATAAAGTAGTTTTGAAGTGCATCTTGAAAACCAAGCAAGCTGCTGCTCTGTGACATTTGAGAGCTCTTGAATGGGGCTTTGGAATGTAGAGATAAAGAACATGATTCCCAAATTTTTAAGGTCCTTTCTCTTGAGAGACACTATATCTCATCACTGTATGAACAGAAGAGGGAAAATTCAATTTCAAAGCTATACCCCCCCATATCTCTCTGAAAAGCAAATTTTGCAGAACTCCATAGTGAAGAAGCCTGTGGTAATTCTAGTTCTCTGCCTTCACACTACTGAATAAAAGAAAGAGCAGATGAGCTTAAATGGTGCATATAGACAAAACAATCAATTTGGAAAATGAGTAGTGTATGCTAGTGTTGGTTATAATGTATTATATCATATACAATAGTCAGTCTCAGATGCATGAGACTATCTAATTGTACTTTTAATTCTTTGTTTACCCACACTTAATTGCGTTAAAGGATGCTGTATCCTAGCCACTAGCATTAATCTTCTACACAAGCAATTCCTGTAATTGCGACGGAGATTGCTTATAGAATTTAGCAAGGTGTAAAAATGCTCTATATTACTGTGATTGAGATGAGAGTGTAGTTGGCTGGAAATTTCTTAATGAAATGTCATGTCAGGAGATGTAGATTGACACCCAAATGTAGGGAAAAGAATTACCAATTAAACCATTTCTCTAGTCGGGTATGAAAGTTGTGATTGTGGGAAGACGGTCAGTGATGCCTTTGAGGCTAGATAACTGTTTCCAGGAGCCCAGTGGTGAGGGAGCCACAGTGGGAAATAATCTGGTAATTATACTGTTAAGTATTTTTGTTGAGTTCAGTAGTATTTTCTGTTTTGCCAAGTAGGTATTCTAATAGCTTGGTTTTTTTATAGCTACAATTAGAGCACTTGCAAGCTGATCTTGATCTGTAAAATGTAACATTGTGTTGTGGATGTGCATTCATGGATTCCCCATCATTGGAATATGTCAAAACCACCATTTTATAATCTTGTGCCATAAAAATAAGGGCTTATGATTATCTAATTATTACACTACATTTTGGAATGTGTTTTATTTGGTACTAAAGTAATTTGATTAAAAACATAGAATAGTACAAAAAAGCTATTCACAGTATCAAAAAATAGTGGACAATAGGTCAAAACCACATAAGCTTTGTTTTTAATGGCATGCTGACAAGGGGCATTCTTGGCCTTATTTTGAACATTTTTATCAACATGAAAAAAACACTTCACTGATAAATATGGTAAAAACTGCTGATGCGATTAAAAAAAAACAGATAGAAGTGCTGCAGAGCAATCAAGTTTGCTTTGACAAGCTGTCCTTTATCAAATTGTGTTCAAATTTTAGGTCATAAATACAGAATGAGAGACTGTCAGTTGTACTCACAGGGCAGAGAAACCCATCCTAAAAAAAAGTGGCTGTGCACTGGTGGTGAATAAACTGCTGAACCAAGTGCACAGTCTTTTTATCTTAGATGTGGTCCCAGAATTTAGCCGAGGACTGTGAAGGAGAACCATAAAGGTTCTTCTGCACTGGACATTGATGTAACTGCTCCTGCAAGGCTTTGTCTTGTTCTAGTACTCACAGACCAGTACTTCAGTGACTTGCTGTTGAATTTAAGGATGCAAAGATTTGACACAATTTAGGACTAGAAACGTGACTTTCTAAGAGAGTATCAAGGAGCTTGGTCTCTTCTGCAAGTAGATCAAGGGATGGCTTAGTGATACCCAAGAGGTACCTGTGCAAAGAACATCAGAGAGTTCTTCCATCTGCCAGGCAAAGCTGTGAGAAAAGCTGATGACTGGAAGTTTAAGCTAAACTGACAGTTAAGCAAAACCAGTCAGTTATAAAGGACACTTGTTGCTGGAAGAGCTTACCATGTACTATGGTGGAGTCTATGGCAGTGGCAGTTTTTTAACTATGATTATTTTCTAGCTGTCTATTATGATCTATATTGGAGAGACTGTCAGTTTGATGATTCCAGCAGTATCTTTTAGGCATAATAGTACTAACTCATTTCAGTTTTATTTTGTGTAAGGTTGTTTTTTGTGCATCCCTGTGAGCTGTGGACCTCACTTTCTGCATGGCTGGATCAGTCCGTTTGGTAGTATATCTCTGCATTTCCTAAGAATCTAAGGTGTTCCCATGTGTCGAAAGGGACTGCTGGTCCATCTGTCCTGTGTCCTGTCTCCAAGAGTGGCCACTAGTGGATGCTTAAGGAAAGTATTGTGTTTGTTCTGCTCTTGCTCTTCATGAAGCATCTCATTTCATGGCAACTGTTGGATGCTGAGCTGAACGGACACTTGGTCAGCGTAACATAGCGCAGACATTGCTATGTGTGAGAACAAAGCAAGCATGCACTGACATTTTTTTTGCCTTTGGTATTTACCAGCTTTTCGATTTCTGACCTGGGTTTGCATCATGACCATTATTATAAGTGACCACTGATGGGTTTTCCATAAACTTGTCTAATTCCTTTTAAGAACCACTTAAAGTTTTGGCATCCACGATACCTGTGACACCAGATTTTACAATTTAATTACATACTCCATGACAAAGCTTCCTGTTTTTAATGTGCTGGCTTACTATTTCACTGTGTGCTCCCTAGACATTGAATTGAGACATGGTGCACATTTTATACGCATTCGTTGTATTCCCCACAGTTGTGTCTTCTTCAGACTGGGGAGTACCAGTGCATTTCTTTTTCTTCTTTTTCAGCAAGCTATTCCATGCCTTGGACTGTACTTACTGCCTGTTCTGGCACTTTTTCTAGTTCTCCATCTTTTTTGAGATAGATGCATCTCAGATTTAGGTAATGCCATTATAATGTTTGGGGCTTTAGTCCTTTTCTGAATAGCATCTAACATTCTTTTTGGCATCTAATTCAGTAATCACTTCACTTCTGTGATTAATTTATTGATCTTGAAGCTCCCTGTACGGTTTCACTTAGACTGTACTGACATCTAATGGTAAGGCAAAGTGGCTTAATCACACTTAATGGCAAGATAAATTGTCTGACAGGCAAATATAATTATATATTTTCTTCTTAATTCAGTATTAATTTTTGTAAGACAAGATGGAATAATTTCAATTTTTGCACAGAAAGTCTAACCTAATACTTTTTCTTCTGGCAATTAATCTCTTTTTGTTCTGCTCTTTGGGTCACACTTATTTTTAAATGCAGTTTAAATCTTTGCAAGAGTAATTTTGAGTACAGTGAAAGTGATGTGGTGGTTTTATACTGCAGAAGTTTTTAGTATAAGTCACAGTATCTCCAGAAAAGGATAGCAGCATGAAATAAAATGTAAGAACAAACACTGTCCTGCAGAACTTTGGAATAGGATGTTCTGTGTTGTTGTAGCAGTCTTAGTATTGCTGCGTTTTGAAGAAACATGCAAACAAAAGTATTTGTCCTCTTTTTCTCATCCTCCTATTTGAGGTTCCTCTATATTTTTAATTGGGCATTTTTCAAGCTCCTAGTGATAAGTACTGTTGAATAATACTTTTGAACTTTAGAAATAAAAAAATTGAGTTCAGATATCTTAAAGTTATAATATATGTTTAGGTGTACTATACTGTAACTTCAGCGAGACACAAGTATCACCTAACTTCCAATATGAACCACCATTCCTCTGGTTGAAATTTTTTCTTTTATACAGAACCAATACTGCTGCTACTGACACTAGAAATGTTCAACTACAAATTGTAGAGCTTTTTGGAGTAGAATATTTCTCTCGTCATCAGCTTTTTTTTTTTTCTTTTCTCAGAGTTAGAGCCCATCTCTTGCCATAGCCCCAGAAAATTGACTTCTTTACTATGGAAGTGCATCTTTGCTTTTATTTGAACATTAAGCTAATTTCTCTGACTTAGCATTTTTACATGTCACTTTGCTTTCTGCTGTTTATCAACTTGATACTATCCTCTTTTTTGCCAAACACAAGATATGTTGTTCTGTACTAGAGAAATAGTTTGAAATTTAGATAGACTTCCATTTCCATTCTCATTCCATAGCTTTCTTGCAGTCTAAGTTGTCTTCAGCATATGTTGTAGCCTGTACTTCTCTCCAAAAAAGGGGAAAACCCGAAACTTAATTTCTAAGGAACATCAGTAATTGTAGAGTGAGTAATTCTTATTTGTGGGTTGTGCATTGCGTTAGGTTTGCAGAAAAGCTTACTACTTCATGCTTTGGGAATAGTGAAGTCCATAAAATGGATTTCAGAATTCCAGAGCATATGGTTTAAATTTGTACTCTGGTGCTCTGTTTTTAGCTCCACAAGCTGGAGAAGCAGTTGTAGCACAGAATATCTCAGATGCTAGGAATATCTGACATCCAGCCATGAAGCTGGTGTGCATCCTGCGAGTCTTTCTGGTCATTTCACTGAAGAGATACTCAAACATCCATGGGTGGAAGAAGATGAAAAAAAACCCTAAAATCCCACAAAACTGGTTTCTGTTTCTCACCTGTTCGGGTGAACAAATTTGAGGTAATGTATTCATATTGGTGGTCATACAGTTGCAACTGTAGTCATTGCAGAAGTCATCCTTCTGCTTGGTGAGCAGTCCCAGTTGCTGTGAACATACTGTCCAGCTCACTGATGACTGTGACAATTTTGCCATGAAATTTTAGGTAAGGTTGCCTTGGATATAAGGAAGAAATTTTTTACGACGAAGGTGATGAGACACTGGAACAGTTGCCTAGAGAAACTGTGGATACCCCATCACTGGAAGCGTTCAAAGTCAGGTTGGATGGGGCTTTGAGCAGCCTGATCTACTATAAGATGTCCCTGCCCATGGCAGGGTGGTTGGACTAGATGATCTGTTTACTATCGGACTCAAAGCTGTTTACTATGTGAAATGAACAGTTACTGCATTAAGATAATTAAAATATTTATAATAAGAGGAACAACATTTTCATTATCTTTACTTATTGCTTCCAGAGCTCTACAGAATGGACATTTTGAGGCTTGTGAGGTGTCATGGAAAATAGAGATCTTACTGATTTGAGTGGGAAGAAAAGAAGTTTAATTTGTCATCAAAAAACGATGGCAATGGAATATGGAATATAAACCTACTTACAATTTTTCTTACAATAGCCTTATTTTATACCTTTGAAAGTCGATAGTGGAAAGAAAAAATATTTCAGTGATTTAATGTAGTTTCAGACCGAAGAACATATATTAGCATTGTTAAATTAAA
>JANHGO010000338.1:0-35000 GCA_024606505.1 Aquila spilogaster
ATAGGCTGAGGGAGTTGGGGTTATTCAGCCTGGAGAAGAGAAGGCTCTGGGGAGGCCTTATAGCAGCCTTCCAGTACTTAAAGGGGCCTACAGGAAAGATGGGGAGGGACTTTTTAACAGGGAGTGTAGTGATAGGACAAGGAGTAATAGTTTTAAACTGAAAGAGGGTGAATTTAGATTAGATATTAGGAAAAAATTCTTTACTGTGAGGGTGGTGAGACACTGGAACAGGTTGCCCAGAGAAGTTGTGAATGCCCCATCCCTGGAAGTGTTCAAGGCCAGGCTGGATGGGGCTTTGAGCAATGTGGTGTACTGGAAGGTGTCCGTGCCCATGGCAGGGAGGTTGGAACTAGATGATCTTTAAGATCCCTTCCAACTCAAACCATTCTATGATTCTGTGATGATTCTATGGTATGCAGGTGATGGGAGTGGGATGGGGGCTGAAAGCTGATGAAGGGATGTGATGTGAGGTACTGCCCGCAATTCAGTGTAGGCATGAAACTGGAGTTTGCGTGAGTCTTCATGCTTCTGTTGGTACAAAAGGGATCCAACTTGTTTTGAGCCACAGTCTGTGATATAGTGCTTGGTTTCATCCTTTTATTAGTTGGTAGTAGCGAACAAAATGTTAAATCAATAGGTTATTGCTTCCAGCAGGTCAAAGGTTTTTGTATGGCTTTTGTAAGTTATTAATATACAGAGCCTTGGTTTAAGAGTGAAGCATGAGCCTTCCTTTTCAAGAGAGGTATAAATTTGCAGGGATTAGGGATCAAGACAAAACCCATCAATCTTCAGGAATGAGGGGTTTCTGGGGAAAGAAGCTAAATTCTGGCTGACACCTGGAGGAATAGGAGCAGGGTAAGGAGCAGGGAGCAAGTGCTCAAATGATGGGGCAGCACAGGGGCTCTGCATCTGCAGAGATGGTCGAGTGCTCCCTGGGAACAGCATCCAGCCTTCTTGTTCCCCCGCTCTCTTGGGAACTGATGTCACTTTTGGAGAAAGTTGGGAGTCCTTTAGGGCATGAAAGCAAGGACTCTTGCTCCATCTACAAGCTCCCTTAAGCTCCACTGGTGCTTGGAGCATTTGCTGCTGAGACAGCTGTCACAACTGGACACAGCATGTTGTCACTCTGACACACAGCAACAAGATGTGAAATGAATGTGTGAATGGAGCAAGAGTCCTTGCTTTCATGTCCCCATGAAATATGTCCAAAAGGCTCTCCACAAGTCACCTATCCACCCTGAGCAGGGTCATGTGTAACTATATTCTTTCAAACAGAAGTTTTGCTAGCTTTTTCCTAAGGACCTCCAGGGTGGAGTTTCCACAGGATCCCTAACTGCTTGATTATAATTAGTCTGAAAGATCTTCTTAATATCTGACCTAATATAGAGATTAGCCATTTAGAAGGGATTGTATGTATGCTGGAGAATAGAACCAGAAATCAAAATCATCATGGCAAATTGCAAATATGGTCTGAGACCGGGAAATGCAGTTTAGCAGGGTGCCATACACTATCGACGGGCAGCAACCATCAGCTGCGCAAATGCAGGCTGATGAGCAGCCAGTGGGGCAGCAGTGGCAGAGATGGGGTGGGATGAGCACAGTGGGTGACAGCTGCATGGGAGCCCGGGTGCCTTGCTGCTCTGAAACAAGCAAACGCTGTGCTGGGTGGATAAATAGAAAAGTATCCTAGATGACAACAGATACACTCCAGCTGTGTGTACCCTGCTTTGAGAATGTTGGGAGCAAACTGGAAGGGGTCTGGAAGGGAGTAATGTGAACTGGCTGATGACTAGGAAATATGACTGTTGGGGAAAGCTGAAAAAACTGGGCTTGTTTAGCACCAAGAACTGAAAATGTGTCATGTGGTGATACTGCTGGTTCGAAGAGGACAATACTCTCCTCTCTGTGTTCCTTATAGAGAGGTCTTCAATTGTGACAAGGAAGATTGGGGTTGGATGCTAGGAAGAAGCTTCCTAAGGGAGCAGTACTAAAACATCAGAATTTATTGCTCAGGGAAATTTAGGGACTTCATCGGTGAAGGTCAAGTTAAACAAACACCTCTGGAAAAACAGATGTACTGAGGCAGGGAGCAGCCCTTAGCTCTCTGAGTAGTGCCTTCCAACTGGAATACTGTGTGCTCTCTGCAGCAAGCAAGGCCATTTTAGCACCTCCTCTCCCCAGTTGCCTTCTCCCCCAGTACAGTAACCCATGTTTTCCAGTCTTCCTAGTAAGTTAAATTTTTTACTTTTCTGGCTATTTCTTCTGAACTGTTTTCCATTGGTCCTGGTTCTTCTTGAGCTTTGGGTGGTCTAGTTGAGGCCTTTCCTGAGCAGAGCAGAATGAAAGGATTGCTTTTGGTGTCTCACCTCTGTACACCTGGCTTCTCTGTACATCTTGGCATGCTTTGGTGGGAGGGTTTGTTTGGGTTTTTTTAAGCAGTAGTATAATACCACTTTGTGATGATCTTGTGGTGTATTACATGCACAGTATAAAATGCAAATTTAAGAAATAGTAAGTGGTGTGCAAAAAGAATCTTATTTGACTTTTGTGTGTGTGGTATTTTTTTTAATGCAATATGATTTCTATGCAGGATCAAGTCTAGATAGCAAAGGAATTATACTGCGTATGTCAGATTTCCTCCTGGGCGTATTTATAGAGATATTTCTGAAACAGAATGTCTCCAGTCAGGATATTTAAAACAAAGCAAACATCTTCATTGAGGATTAAACAGTAGGATATGTGGACTCACATGTGTGCATGCACATACACACAGAGTATTTTGAGACTGGTTCATATCTCATTTAGGGCTGTGTTAGCCTTCATGGAATATCCTCTTGTTTGGCAGTAGTCAGATAAATAAGAAATTAAATAAAACTGCAGTTTTGAAATATTCCAGTACTGGTGTTGAAGATTTTATTAAATTCAGAGTGCATTTAAAGATCAGTAGAAAACCTCAGGCATTTGCCAATCAAATGAACTTGTGAGAGTGCCACTGCTCTGCTTTCCTCCTTGGAGGATGATAGGGACAAGCAAAGGCAGGTGAATTACCAAGTCTTTGGGACAACTAAATTTCTATTGCAATTCAGAGCTTGGTGGGTGAGGAGAGAAGATATAAAATAATTATTTTCTTCAGGGTGTTGGCTAGAGGAAGACAGATACAGAAGTGCAATGAAAGAAGTGCTCCCAGTCTTCCAGGAGACACATGATATTTGAGTGTATTGATTGGTAGAGTTTAATACCACACTCAGTAATTTCAACTTCGTGACACTGTTTTTTTTCCTTTGCTTTCTCTGCTGAATTACAGAAGCTGTCTATGTCGGTAGTTAGACATGTGCATGTTTTCTAAGAAGAAGGTTGTTCATGCACTTCTACAAGTCACTGCTTGGTATTAGTTTTTCCGTAGAGAAGCTCTTTGGGTGTCTTGCTGTGAAGCATAGTCTCTACCTCTCAAATGCTTTTTGGCTATTTCTATGGGTTTTTTCATGTTCCATCATTCTTCTAAAATTGTGAACTTCCTGATATGTGTGCAGCATTCCAACAGTAGTTTCAGTACTCTGATGTAGGAGCTAAACCCAAATCTGCTCCTAGGCTTCCTTTTAAAACTGCCTTTCTTCCTTGAGAAAGAAACTTAACGCAGCCTGTGCAGTGGAAGGCTGTTAGTGCTCTGCAAGCCTCTTCCCTGGTGTCCAGATACAGCCTCCAACTGTCTGTCTTGGAGAGAGTGAATGTGCAGTGCCAAGCAGATCTGCCCGGTGGGTGGTGCTAATGATTTCAGTGCAGTTGCATATTTGCTCATGATTTGAAAAAGAAAGTGAGATGGGAAAAAGAAAACTTTCAGCATTGGCAACAGAAGTATTTCTGGAAACTCTCCGGTAGTTGAAGTGTCCTCAAGATTCTGCTACAGCTTTAGCACAGGTGTGTGCCTCTTTTAAATATTAAAAAGAGAAAACCTTTTCAAAATACTTCAAGCTACTTGATTGTTATTGCAAAAGAAAAGCACTTTCTCCCAAATGTCATTGTAATTTTCTATTAATTTCATATGGTACTGTCTGAGTAATAAAGTTATTAAATATTGACTGATTCCCTGCTCTCCCACTGCTCTCAGCATATCTATGAAGGGTTTCCCAGAGGAGCTTCTGACAGCCTTTAAACAATCAACCGTGACAGCGTGGAGGAAAGAGTGTTGTCTAGCTCGCTAATCTCTTAGCTCTTGTGTTTTCAAGGCGATTTTACTGCATTTATCAATGTGTCCTCGTTCCTGTTTCCCTTTATAAACAGCGTGCTGGTTTTGGATGTTGACAGGCTTTGGTACCTCATGGTTGGATGGTCTGACTTAAAAGCCCTGAGACATCTTGTTCCCCAGTCAGTACTCCTGCAGAGAGGTCCCTACCAGTTTCCCAGGGCCATCCATACGTATGTATGTTTTTTTTGTTTTTCCATTATTTTGGTTGGCTGTATTTTTCATGTTCCCATTCTCCTCCTCACACAAATCTGCCCACATTTCCTTGGAGGGTTGTCTGCCTTCTGTGGGAGGACTTGAATATTAGTCCTTCATCTTTTCTGTGTATCTCTACTTTTATTACTCTCCCCTATCATTGATTTATGACATATGTGTAGGCCAAGATACAGTAAAGGACATAAGTCATATAAAAAGAATGCAAGAAGTTAAATCACATTATTTTTACCTGTCCCCTGTCTAATATCTCGATAAAAATGCAGATATTAGACTGGGTGCTTGCAAGTGCAAGTATCTATCTGTGCTTTGCAAAAGGTTGCCACACCTTAGTGGAAATAATTATCTTCTGCACAGTTGTAGTGATAATCATGTGCTATTACAAATGAGTGCAGTTTTCTTGGAGTTACTATGTTTAGCACAGCCCTGTCTTCTTCATCTTCCTAGATTCAGCTGATTCACATTGATCTATTTTTCTTACAGGGGTTAACTTTGGGGGAAAAAAAAAATCCATAACTTGAGATGTTCTACAAATTATGCAGTCAACTTCTCTGTGTGTGGGAAAATCACAAGGTCAGAACAGCTAGAGTGCGAGGGATTGTTCTCACCCTGGGAAAAACAACTTTCCGGGCATGATGTCTACCCTGCCAGACTGGTGCTTGATTCAAAAAGGCAGTCATGGAAATATGTAATTCCAACACTGCTTGTATGCTATGGCTTTATTTTCACTGTCTTAACATTTTTTGGCTAGCCAGTTCAAAAATAATAATAATAAAAAGTAAAAAAGAAAAATCCTGCCTGGCTTTAACTGATAAAAGCCAAAGGTGAAGAAAGGGCACTTTTCTGTTCTTTGTTAGTCATGGCAAAATGCAAAAAACTTTTTCTGTAGTAAACTTGTGCAATAAAATGTATTGCATAGTGATTTGCTAGCATTATTATTTGCTAGTAAAATGTGCTGTTGTCCTTACAATAGCAAGCCTTAGAAGAAGGACTGAGCCTAGGAAAAAAGGAGTTCTAAAATATTAACTCTGAGAGTATTAGGTACATCATTGTGTGCATTTTAGAAAACCTAACAATTTAAAAGAAGAATGACTGAACAGTATGCTTTTCATGGTCAGCTGATCTCCATTCCATCCATGCATTTATTAAATGCTTTTTACTTTGTGCTTCATTTGACAGTAGATTTCAGTACATTGGATTAGGTAATTGTCTGGATGCAGTGTAAACCTCGGCAGTTCAAAGCAAGCACTATATAAGCTCTAAAAAGTCTATTCTACCATTTCTATTAGCCTCTAGAAAGTGTTCTGATAAGATCAAGATGCATAAGACATTATATGTTAAATTATGCAGCCAGCTGGCTGATAGTGCTGGTGAAGCTGGGGGACTGACAAAAGCTATTGTTAGAGCCAGCCAGAGGTGCTCCTTCCAAAACCCTCTTTTCTGTTGTTGCTTTTTGAACTTTGCATATTAAAAGTTTTTCTGTTTAGTCTCTCCCCAAGGGCTGGATTTTTTTTTTTCCACAGGATGATTTCAATGAAAGCACTAAACCAATTTAAAATAAAAGAAGCGGTGGACAGCATTTCCAGAGAATTATTTTTCTTGGATTTTATGCTTCTGTGGTGTCAAACAAGCTGAGTTTTGAAACTCAGTCAGAAGACAATAATCATCTGCGGCACTGTTTGAAGGAAAAGAAAAAAGTGCTATCTGAAATCTGGGGGTTTTAGTGGTAATTGAGGATCTGTAATGAAAACACCTTTTATTGCAGCAGCTCTGAGTGGGGATTTAAAAAGAAATTGGCAGTGGAGGAAGAGTATATTAACGTGAATGTAGCAGGAAGCAAGGAAATGAGGCGCACAGTGAGGGTGCCCTAACACAAATTTGTTTCAAACTTTATTTTGTCTAGTGCAAACTGAGTCCTGACTGCTGTAACATACAAAGTTGACTGACCAGCTACATCTTTTGTTTGGTGCTAGAGTCCTTTGTAGCCACAGCCCAGGTCTGTAGCTTCTTTTTGGGACTACTTCTGGAGAGGAAAGCTTTATTCTCTGGAAGCCACAGTTCCCTTCCTACCTCAATACTTCATCCGAGGTCTGGGACTGAACCAGACTGAAACAAATAAGACTCCTTTAATGTAATGTATACTGAAAACGAAGCGCTAAAACTCTTCGAATGAATCTCACTAGTCTGGAGTCCAAAGCGTGGAAAATGAGATGGCTTGGGAGGGATATGGCAGAGGAGTATAAAATCACATAAGGAGGACAGGTAGGGATTGATGGTGTGCTCTTTCAGGCAATGCTGATCCAAAAATAATACAGTAAAGGTATCAAGTGCTGGGTTTGGTGTAAGCAGAGGAGGATCTTCATGCAATGGATAGTCAACCTGGGGAGCCCTTGCCACAGAAGTTTGCATTGATTCAGAAGAAAATGGAACAAGATCCAAAGTTTATGAAATAAGTAGAAATTATATCTGGCTTAGAAAACTGCTGGCTTGAAAATGGTTGAATGCCAGTAGAGTATTAGGGGGATGTATCTACTTTCCCTGCCCTATGCACTGTCCTTGACATCTGCCTAAGCTAGGTGAACTTTTAGCTTGGCCCAATATAACTGTTATGTTCTTGGAGACCTCAGCGCAAAGAAGTAAAAATGCATGTGTTCAGTGCATCTACTTCATACCAGAAGCAAATCCTTTTTTGTCCCATGTACAAGTAATTAAGTGAATGCTTCCTAAGTTATGTTGTGTTAAAGTACTAGTTATGTCTGGGATGCTCCCTATCTAGGGATGTGAATGAAGGAGAAAAATTCTGTGGAAAAATGAAGTAATGAGTCAACAAAGCTCTCCAAGGGAATGATGGAGGTGTTGTGGCCTTCCAGATTTGTCTTGTGCATGTCTGTGAGCTCACACCTAGGGAACTTCTTGGTTGAGCACTACAAAATTGTGCAGCAGGCTGAGGTTTCTGTCCTGGGCCTGCTGGATGGCTTGAAGGATTAGTGAATAGGAGGTAGCCAGAACAGAACAGGCATCTGTTACAGGAGCAGTGGCAAGGCGTTTGGGTAGAAACTGTAGTCTTGGGCATTTTGCATACAGCCTCTCAGCTGGGTTATTCGGAAAGGGAAACGTTCTTTCTTCCTCTTCATTGTCTATGCAGCCCTAATCCTTCTTTTTTTTCAAATAGTTCATTTCAGTGCACAGTGTGGCTTAGGCAAAGTGCTCTCTGTGCTAAACCCACCTCCCTTTGAAACTTAACAGGGTTTATGTTTTCTGCTTTGCTACTGCTGCACATGAAGCAATAAGGTCCACTGCTCTGGGTCCTGCAGCTTCAGGCTGGTGTTTCTTTTCTTTGAGGACCGGTGCTGCTGTTTGCTGCAGATTCCCTCACGTCCCGCCTGGCTCCCTAACCTTGCAGCACATGTTTTCTTTTGTTTACTGCCCGCTGGCACCTGGAAAGCAATTATCTGTTTCTGTCCCCGGAGTGCCTACAAGCCCCATGCTTTCTTGCCTCCCACGGTTGACTGCTTTTAAAAAGAGAACGCTGTACCCATCAACAGGTGTTAACAACATCTGCTATCAAGATGGCATCACCCTCTCAGCCCAGCAGCATCCTGCCAAAGAGCTGGCACTCACTTCATTATGCATACTCCCCATCTGCATGCAGATTCACTTAGCACCTCTTGCCCTAGTGGAACTGGCACGTGTCTCAGTGTGGGCCCAAAGCCACCCAAGCATATGGGCTTGGTCTGCTCCAAGTGTGTGCAGCAGAAACGGTGCATTTGTAAAACAGGAACAGGATTCCCACATAGGAAAGGTAATGCAGCTTTTGGGCCTGGGACTTGCTTTTTAAATCCCTGTGGGTTGAATATGCTCTGATCTGTGTTTCTCTGGCTCTTTTGGTATTATTCAGTGCTGTGACAAAGGTCTGTATCAGGTCTTTTTCTCATGTCTGCAGAAGGCCTAATCTTCAAAATGGTTTTTCTATTTGGTTAGATTTTTTCAAATGAAAATATTAAAAATCTGATTGCTAATAATGTATCTACAGAAGAGCCTGTTTCCTATGGGTAATATATTATACTGTGGTTGTGTGATGGCTTTTGTTATGTTTCTTCTGTGTCTTTGTTGCTATGCTGTGTCTCTGTATGGCTGTTGCAATTGCAAAAGTCTATGGAGTCATCTGCTTTAGCCTGTTTTCCACAAATCCAAGTAACTTCTGCCCATCACTCTCCCTTTGCCTGTGGGCTTCTCAATGCATCGTTATGTGTTTCTAGATCCTCAGTTTGGCCTCTAAGCAGAAGTGCTTGAACTTAGTACTGACCAGGGTTGCAGTGAGCCTGGTGAGACTTAGGTTGTCCTCTGGATGTCCCTGCTCTACCCCTTGTATGGGGCCATTCCAGTCCTATCTGAAATGCCTCAGCTGTGAGCGTATTTGTCATCTGATGCAGAAAAAGTGGAATGATCCTTCTCATGAGAAAGCCCATTTGACTTAAACCACAAACCACTTGAATGACAAAGCCCCAAGCCCATGGAAAGGGCATGCAAATGATGTAAACTTCCTATGATGCCCTTAAATCTTCCCAGCCTTTTCTGACTTAGAGAGAAGCCAAAAAAGAATATGTCCCAGACATCATGGTCTGGCCCATAGGACCAGCCATGTGAATGGCAGTGAAGTTTTCTCTGAAATTTGTGACAAAGACATTGGAAAATATCCCCTGAATGATTTGTCTTTTGCTTACTCACATTTGGATGCTCAGCAAGAATCGATTCTGTCTGAACGACTAAGCAGAGTGTACAGAAAATCTGTGGTGCAGGGAAGGCTTCCTTTCTTACTTTAAAGGTAATTACCAGCAGTGCTATCCCTCGTTAGCCCTGCTAGAAGGGAAGTTGTCCTGTTAGATGCCACAGTAATCCCTCCTGGATTTCTGTAGGTAAGTGCATGGCTTACCTCAATGCTTATCCCTTCTCCAAAAACTTTTTTATTTTGTCTATTGTCAAAAGTATTGTTTGTTGGTTGCCAATTTATTTTGTTACATTTAGTGCAGAGCCAATCACAAAAAATTAGGCAGGCTGTAGTAGTAGTATTATGTCTGATTGCCTTTTGTTTGGAATTAGTATTCCAGGAATCCTGTTTTAGTGGTTGTACTGCTTAGCTACTGAGCAGAAACTTTTAATGGGATAATATTGATCCAGCTGGGACTAGCAGAGCTTGCAAGGTACGAGTCATTAGGCAGCATTTGCAAGGGGTGGCATGAGCACTTCTATTGTCCAGGCAATTTTGGATCAGTCAGTTGGATTTCTGCATTGACCTTTAAAGTTGTACTTGTATTAAATATCCATCTGGGTTCTGGTAGCATGATAAATCTGGAGGACTCTAATGCACTATTAAAATATATGAGATGCATAACAAAATGTTGCCTCCCCTCTCAGTTATTTGTAAAATCTTTTGCATACTTAGTAAATGTACCCTTAAGAGATTCGCTGAAGGCCATATTTTTTCCGTGGGAGACTGAAATGAATTAAATGGAAGCATTAGTCTGAATTGCAAAAAATGATGAGTTGATCAAACTGAACAGAAGTGACCATACTTAATCCTGAATGATTCACCAGTGCTAGTATAAACATTCAATGTGCTAGGTGGAGCTAGCATGACATTTTTAAAGCAGGAATAGAGAAACCCAGTCCCTCTATAAAAGGACAACGTGTGTATATATTTTAGAGCATTCACTACTAAAATTAATGATAGGTTTCACCCCACCTGCCAAAGCTTCTTAGCAATTTTCCTTCTAGTCCCAGTTCAGATAAACCTTTTTAGTGCTCTTGGGTTAATGTGTTCAGGCTGAGCAATCACAACACACTAGTGAGTGTCCTGCAAAGGGACTGGGAGTCAAAGTGTGCTGCTCTGCCCAGCTGGAAAATGCTGGATTGACACCTCAGCCCACGGCTGGAACAGCAGCTGTGGCATCCTGGCAGCCTGGTGGAGGGCACTTGTGTGCTTGAACAGCAGAGATCAGGACACTGTGCGCTGTGTAAGTGTGCTGACCATCGGGCTCCTCTGCAAGGTTTCCCCCGTCTCTGTTAGCCACTGGCTAAGAGAGGGTGAAAGGGGAGCAGAGGAGAGGACACGGCCTCCCAATATATCATGAGTGAAGAAGGGGACAGTGTCCTGCTCCCTGTGCTCCAGGAGGGCCCTTGTGTGCACACAAGCTCTTGAACCTCTGAAGAAAAATGGAGAGTGCGCAGAGCTGTCTCCAGCCATCCAAGCTAGGACAAGGCTGAGGTGAAGCTTGCTGAGCCATTTCAGAGCAAGGTTTTGACACCTACTGTATGAGAAACTGTCTCCTCAGCCCCAGGAGGTGCAGGAGGAACAGGTCCCCCTTCAGTGCCGTGGTTTCTGTTTTGTCAGCTCCTATATCTCGCTCCTCTCTCACTTTCTCCACTGGGGTTTCTGGACCTTGCTGATGAATCCAGGCTTAAATAACTGACTCTTTTATGCTCTGACTCCATCAGGTGTGGCCCAGAGCATGAATGGGCTCATGCTGCAACTAAGAAGCAAAGGTACATCCCCAGCATGCAGGTTCCTGGTGTAATTCTGTGTGAAGAGAAGGCCCACTGCTTCCACGGTCACCTAATGGCTCTCAGGCGTTAATATTGGTTCAGTTTTCACAAGGTCTCAGTGCCAATATGTGAGACCCTGTGTATGGAGAGGTCTCGTAACTGGTATTTAGGGCAGCACATTCCCAGGGGAGGGATGCTGTGTCTGGGAGCAGCAAGGTAGGGAACAGCAAGGCAAAGGAAAGGTGGAGATTGTGCTGTGGTGCATATCAGAGGGATGGTCTCCAGAGGTAGAAGAGGAAGGTGGAGGAGTGAAGCTAGTGGTCCAAGTGTGGGCTTGACAGGTCTGTTCCATGTTGCTCAGTGTAGACCTTTGAATAGAAACCAGACTTATCAAATTTTGGCAAATGTATGGGCTAGAATTCTTTTAGAATTCTTCCAAAACCATAAATGAGTAAAATGGGTATAAATAGAAAATTGAACTTTGATATAAAGTTTTATTAAATTATTGATGAAAGGAAGACTTTCATTAGGAAGAAAATCCCTGGAAGGAACATGAGGTGGGAAAGGGTGCCAGAAGGCCTCCAATGACTTTGGTGCAGCTCACTGTGCTGGTGCGCTCCCATGGCTTTGTGGGTCCTGAGCCTGTGCAGCTCTCATCTCTGCTGATGGTACACTGCATCATTTGACACCAACTGCAGTGTTTCTTCAAGAGCTCTGTTTGCAATATTTCCACAGTATTTGTATCTCCCAGATGACCACAGACCCTGGTCATCATGGTTGCCTGGACAGACCTTTCTGGTTTTGGAGTCTGTGATACTGCAGGCAGACACCAATGGGGTCTATGTGGCATTGCCATTTTCCAAAGCACTTCCCAAATGTGTATGGAATTGTTAGGGTTGTTTCAAAGCATGGGTTATGAGCTTAAACGGTTAGCCCAAAGTAATTCATCATGCTGGCACCAGAGGTAGAGGCAGAACCCATGTTTCCCAGCTTCCTGGTAGCATTACTTTCCTGTTTGCTCAGCAGAAGAGGCACGGGCCCTGGAGCAGGAAAGCCAAGAAATCTAAAAGTAGTGTGTTCTTCCTACAACTTACCAGCCATTCACAGCACATATGGCCAGAAAGGAAGTTTAAATAATTCAGTTTCACTCCTTTATAAAGCAGCTCAATTTAACCTGGTTATCCCTACAGTAAAGCTATTACCTGTGCTTACCTTCCTAAAATACTTCTAGCTGCAGTTTGCCTGCACCAAGAAATAGAGGATCTACTGCTTGCAGTTTGGAGTTTGTACCGATGTTTAATCATTCTTGCTGCACCTGACTCTTACGAGAGTTTGTCTTCCAATGCTCAGGAGGTCAGTCTTGCCATACTTTGCTACAGCCTGTTTTCCATTTGGTACCTTTTTGGCTTTTTATTCATAGCCGTTACCTTTGTTTTGTCACTGACGGAGGAAGAAGCACCACCAGTCAGAACCGTGGCCCCCAATTGCTGAATGATGCCTTTTCTTCTTTGAGAACTCCATTTCAGGATAGATTGATTTGTACTTGTAGACACCATAGTTGCTTGTAGCTATAGGGTTCAGCCCAGATGTCTCTGACTGCACAGGGCATTCAGTATATAGATTATTGTCTGATGAATTATTCCTGTGGTCCTATTTTAATGTTTCATTTTTCAAATACATTTGAAAATTTCAGAGAAATCAAGACTGACTTCTCAAAAATAGTTCAAGAAGGAAGCCTCAGTGAAGGTGAAACCAGCGAGCTTGTTAAAGGCAGCTGGGGGGACTTTCTAATCCCCAGGTTGCCCAAACATGCTCTTTTGACTCTGTGCCAACATATTCATTGAATTCTGCAAACCCTTCTCACAGTGCAAATACTTCCATTTCTAAATCACAGATACAAGGAGGACTGTGAAATCTAATTTCTAAATACAACAGAGTATTTTCAAGCACAACATAAATATTGATTAAAAAAAAAAAAAGCAATGCAATGCTGACATTTTAAAGATATATCTGCTTCTAAACATTCCAGGTCACAAGGGAATTTTTGTCTTGCAAATGTGGTGTTTGAAAGGGCATTTAGGTCTCTGATGTCCCTGGCTTTTTCCTTCAGTAAACTCCCACGGATCTCCTTGGGTAAACACTGCAGACTGGTCCTGTGATGTTTCCCAGTGAGGTGCTGTAGCCTGGCAGTGTCACTTGGATTTTAATGCCTTTTTTGAAATTCTGAAGTTTTCCCAATGTAAATAAACCTCAGGATTGTCAGCTCACCATGCTAATATGTGTGCAAGTGTTCAAAACTGTATATGCTTTAGTTGCTCCTTTTGTTAGCTTTGCTGGGAGTTATTTTCCGAGAAAGCTGTACATTAAAGTGCCATTACTTCTCAGCCTCTGTGCTCTGTGATCTGCTCTTACACCTGAATCCCCTCTCCAGCCCTCTCTTCCGGCTGGAATCCCCTTGCTATCAATCCAGCATTTCCGAACTGTAGACATCTATGGGGTTAGGGTAAGTGCTCAGTAGCTGGTTACTGGTAAGGGTCCATGAGAAAAGCTGAAGAGTCATCAGTGGCACAAAATGTTTGGGACCTGCTCTGTTAGGCAGCCTGGAGAAGAGTAAGTGCAGAGAACCCTGGGGTGAAAGGGTTGGCATATCCCAGAGTCTCCTTAATTTATTTGTAGCTAAGACCTTGTAGGGAGCACAGAATTGGGCATTGCTCTTTACAGTTTTTGGGCATGTGTGCGAAATGTCCTTCTAAGAGAAGCTTAGCTATATGGTATCATCTCACCATTTGGCAAGTTTTTTTCTTGGAAGAAATTTTCAGTTCATGGTACAGGAGCTACAGGAGCTATTCACTAAACGGAGTACAGCTCTTACTGCATGTTTCAAAATGGATGCAAGGCTCAGGAGGGACAGTCTCTCTGCTTGCCACTTACACAGGGCATCCTGGCTCCTTGCAGTGCTGCTTTTGCCATCCTTACATGCAGGAGTTCAGGTTCTTGCCTGTGGCAGTGTACGTGGTGGCCCTACACAGTCACTTCAGTGTATGAAGTGCACAAGTGAAATTCCAGCCACCCCCCATCACCCTCCAGAAGTCTGAAATGATTGTGCTGATATTGATTTTCAGTACAGAAGCCCTTTCCTCCCACTTCTAAGGATTTTCTTACACATCTCCTGAAGGATGTGCTGACAATAGTGATCGTTTACTTACCTGTTACAAACCAATTATTATCATGTGCAACTTGGTAACAACAGATTCCCTAAAAAATGGACAAACAATTTCTTAGAAGATGGATTAGCCTTCATGCACTATATAAGTATAGCAGAAGAATAATTATAAAGGGAGGTTAGATGTTGAATTTCAGGAGTAGGGCAGGTTAATTTTGTAACATGAAGAATATTGAATCCAGTATTCCAGGATTTCTGAGGAGGGACAGCCACAGTATTTTGCAGGACCCATGCAAGTGAGTATACTGGGTACAAGCCTCATCCTGCCACGCCTCCATCTGTCTCCTGTCCCTGCCTATTTGTTTGTTTGTTTGTTTGTTTGTTTTTCCCAAACTAGCCATTTAAACTAGTGTTGTTATTTCTTAGAGAGTCCCAGTAGGGCTGGCATGCTGGATACTCTCGAATGTGCCTGCTGTCTCATGGATAGTTGCTGGTTTTGCATGCTAGGCATATCCTTCAACATGGACACATCTACCACCTGAGAGGTTTGAGTTTCAAAAAGTTTTACAGTTTGCATCATTATTGCTAGGGTATCAGGTAGGAATACAGTTTAAAATATGTTCCTAGAAGTTTTGAATAGTTGTAGTTAGGTTTCTGACTTCCAAGGTTCTATTTTTTAAAACCACTGTAACAATGGCTGTGCTTCTTTAGGTTTACATTTATTTATTATGCCTTTAAAGCCTTTGAGAAGGGTTGTTTTTGCAGTGTTTTTCTTTTTGTGAAGAGCTGTGTACTCTAATTGGAATACATATTTTTGGTGGAACATACGGTTTAGTACAATTGCAATATGAATTTTGGGTCTTGCAGTTGTTTGTAGACATCTTTAATGATTCAGCGTTCTATAGTATGACACTTCACGGCATGATGTCTTTCTTACACTCAAATTTTTTTTAAAATGAAGTCTCATATTGCCCTGAATCAAAGAGATAATGCACTCGCTGCAGCTAAGTGTGGCCCACTTCTACCCTCACACACATGTACGTAATTCTCAGTGACAGATCTGGTAGCTGACAGTAAGATGTGGCCCTAACTGCCTGGGTTTTTCACACCAAACCGCTCTATTGCACACAGTGGAATAACTCAAGTCAGCATTTGATGTTATGAATTTAATAGGTAGCCCTTTCCACTGAATTTAATTTTGATTGATCAGTCAGGTCTTGCACTTTAAAAAAATGGTAATGCCTATACATAGAATATTTCTGTTCAATATTGCAGGGGACTGCTACATTTCAGGACAGGTACTTGTAGCAATGTGATGGTAGTCACTGTGCTGTGTTTGCATACTAATCAGATGAGTTCATGAACCATTATACTTGAGAAATCCTCAGCTATGCTCTCTAGAACAAATTTGATCTTTGATACTCAGGGGAAAAACTTCAGGAGCATAGAGCCTTATGTGTCTCTGCTAGCATTTTGTTTACTACTTATACATGTTTTGTAGGTCTGGTGTCAAAAATACTTTCTTTAAAACACACAATGCTTAATAAAGACAAATTTGAACCAATTCACTGTGGTATTTTTGCACAAAGCTACGTGGCCTGGAAGCAGTGAAATTTGCATTGCACTCATCTCATCAGGTGATCCCATTTTAATAGCCCCTCTGTACTAGCATTACAGGAAAGCAGGTATTTATTATGCTGTGATGCACATTTGCATCAGTGGCAACTCTTCACTGATTCTGTGTTAATGGTGTAAAGTCTGTACCTTTCCTTTGCTGTTTTTCAGAAAAGCCTGAAGTTAAACTATGCTTAACTTACAGCTTCTTCACCATAGTAATTTGTTTTGTCACTGGGTGCTCAGGCTAAAATGTCCACACTGCTAATAACTTCCCTCGCAGTGATGGAGGCAGGTATCAATCATCAGGTTAATTTTGGTGCCTCCAGTGGGCTTGGAGAATCAAAGGTGCATCACTGTGTGATGCAACACAATTTAACGAGGTCCAGGTCTTCACGCAACCTCATCCTGCTCCGAAAAGCATGTTGTGTATGGCAACAACCACTACTGAGAAAGAAGTAGAGATTTTTAATAAGGTAAATTTGTCTAACAGACTTCTAGAGGGTGTTTCAGATGCTAGCTGTTTGGGGGGCAGGGGAGGGAAAAGCCTGATGTGGGCTGGAGTTATTGGCATTGTTCTTGTTGAATCTGAGCTGTGACATACTGAAGGACAAGCCAGAGTATCCCAAGATACGCAGAAGAGGGTATCAGGAGAAGCAAAGGGAGAACATGTTCTTGGCTGGTGCACAGCCCACTGGCCACAGTCCTGCGGCAGGAGGGAGGTGGCTGTAGCACCAGACGCTATAGCTGGTCTAAGACCTGCTGAACTCATCACAGCTTTGGCACATGTGGCACATTGAATTTCAGTGTCTCACAGCTCCTGGCTCTGAGAAGAGTTGCAGAAGGGATATCATTTCTGGGTAACATCAGGGTGCAAAACCGCACCTGCTGCTGCTGTGGTCCTGGCCAGCATCTCTGGTGGGAGCAGTGCCACTAACCCAGCTCTCCTGCCAAGCCCAAAGAGGGCCACCATGCTCCCGAGGTGTGCCAGGTCCTCCTTGCCTGCCGGAGATGATGGCTGGGATTGTGTGTGGGATATGGCGTGGCAGTGGCCGGACTGCCCCAGATCTGGCTGGGATGCTGGTGGAGGGGCCAGTGATGGGGGTAAGCATTCAGGCTGGGTGACAGGGAACTGATTTGGCTCCTGGGACAGCGGTGCAGATGTGGGAGGCCTCACTCCCTGATGCAGGGGTTCTCTTGCTAGTTGCCCCTTCCCTTCCTGGCTCCTGGGGTGCTCTCCTTCCTCTGACCCAGACAGGACTCCTGCCTGGGCTTCTTGGCTGCCTGCAGATGGGTGAGATGCTGGGGCTGGGGCTGTGGGCGTTTACATCTCCAACAGGCACATGTGAGCAATGTGCCTTTAAGACTAGCAGGAGAGCAATAGTATCTCCCTCCCTCCTGTTAATTGTAGCATGTTTTTCAGCCATGCTTTCCAGTCACATTCGCAGGCTGTGAGAGAGAGCAGCACTGAAGCTCACTGGCTGAGTGCCGTCCGGACAGCGCGTGCTTGCCCACGGCATGGGTGCCCACCGGTGACGGGCAGCGCCTGGGGCCGGAGAGCTTTGTGCCAGAAGCAGGAGCCCTGTATGCCTGAGTTTCGGTGACACTGCCGGGCTCATCACGTCACCTGTGCCCCTCACCTGCGTGGCTGTGGCCTCCAGCAGCAGGTCCAGCGTGCTGGCCACCCCACACCCGCGGGCCCTTGCAAGGGCTCCCGCACGAGCTATGAGCGGTGCTTTGCTGGTGCTTGGGGACCTGCAGTGGGTGATGCAGCGGGAGCCGCATGGTGCCTGGCCGGGGATGCTGTGGGCTGCCGTGGGAACGCCTGGCTCCCTGAGCGCAAAGTGACTGCAACTAACTCAAGGTTGGGACTACTTCTCGGAGGATGCCCTGGGTATCTCCAGTCACTCCTCTCTGGCCTCACTGCAGAATATTTGGAGTTGCTTGCTCGCCCCTGCTGAGGGGGGACAGAGGCATAGGCCTCCAGAGGGTTAAGAGCATCTGTCTTTACGCCAAGTGTTCGAGCAGGAAATAATCTGCAGAGATACATGTGCAGCAATTCAACTGCTGCTGCTCTCCCAGGCTGCCGCTGCTGCAGTTCGGTGTGTGAGAGAAGCCGTGCTGCTCACAGAAGATGCTTTCTTGGTATGTCCGAAACACCAGGCATGGCAGCAGAGCCCCCGCTGTCTGAGCTGGGGTAATTGTCTCCATCCAAGAGGAATTATGTTGACTTGCTGGCTGTGTCGGCTCACTGAGGTAGGTGCTGCTGTCTGTGCAATATGCCATGATCTTTGTCGGGGCTATACAGTCCTCTCCTCAGCCTGGGCTATAAAACTAAAAAAATCTTTCTGTGGGAACGGGTTTTTATTTGCAGCCTAATGCCAGACAGAAATATGTGTGTGTGGTTTTTGTGTGTGCAGCAGGGAAGAGAAAGCAAAGGATACTTAAGTGATACCTTTCATGCCTGGCAATAAAGTTGTTGCACTTAATTGGAACAAACTTGCCTTGGTCTCTGTGGAATACACCTGGGATCTTTTGCTTCTTCCTGGCATATGACCTTTTGAAGGGGTTGGCTGCAGTATGCTGGGTTATGCTTTGGTTCAGAAACAGGGACACAGTGCACTCTACAGGTCCCTTCATTCTGCTCCCGTGGACGTGGGGAGGACAGAGGACACCCACACGGAGAGAGAAAATGCTGCAGACAGGGAGGTGGTGTTTTTTGGAGGAGTGAAATTACACTAAAAGGAAGAAAAGAGGTGCTCTTCCTTGAGGAAGAGGGAATTTTAAGGTCCTAAGGGTTGATCTTGGTGTTTGGAAGTAGCGAAGGAAATTTGTTTTAGAAGCAGCCTGTGTATGAGTCTGGGTTTTGTGTTTTGCTTTCCCAGCTCTGTGGAGAGGAGTTTTGTTCATCTCTGCTAACTGCTTTGCCAACTGCAACCTTTGCTTGAGGATTTTTTGCACCAATACCTGGGAGATAAAAACTGCCTGTGCCATCAAATTTCCATGGGCTTATTTAGGAAGGTGCCTTCTTGGGAAATCCCTAACAAAATCTGTAGCAGCTAATGCTGTTCCTTTCTCACCGGCAGGGCATGCATTTTTGGTTTGTCTTGAAACCTCCAGTGGGAGCTCTGTAAAGATTAATCTGAAAGGGAAGTTTTCAAACAATTTCCCCTGGAAAAGCAGGGTGGTAGGCATTGGATATCTATTTGATCTGGTTCTCCATATGTATGTTTGCCTGTTGGCTCCTGAGCATATGAGCGCAGACCCTGCCAAGGAAACCTGGCTGTGTAGAATAGGTAGGTGCTGCCTGGATTACATGCCTGGATCACACGGACAGAGGTTTGTGCATGTTTCTGGCATTGCAGAACTACTGACATAGCACAGCCAACAGTGCCATTGCTGTGTAACAGTTTCAGAAGTGTTTCTGTGGCATCCTGGCAGAACAAATGTGTTATTCATAACTTCACTCTTCAGGAAAAAGAGCAGGACTGTCATCTGCACTGCAAACGTTTTTAGTCAGTTTTGTTTTCTTTAGTCAGGGATTCCTGACTGGAACGTGTTGCTACCTGAGCAGTTTGGTGAGAGCATTTATTATTGCCTCCTCAACTTCTCCAGGGCTTTTGTGGTATGCTTGACTCAGCACTGACATATCTCATAGGGAAGGCTGGTGAAGAATCGCCCTTTTTAGCTGTAATTTGGGCCCAAATGCAGGCAAGAACATGTTTCCTTTTGTGCAAGAACGGGACACTTGTCCATCCTCCTTTGGGATTGTGTAGAGAAGACCTCTGCTGCTCTGCAAGACCTCTGTGTTGGAGGTGGAGGAGCAGAAGTGGGTCTGGTGGGTTTGCTGCTGTGTATGGATCAAGAAGACACAACCCCTGCCAGGGACGGAGGCTGTGATGATGCCTGGGGAGTAGCTGCTTCTCTCTGTCCTGGGAAAGAGAATCCCTTCTTACTCACACACTAGGTAGAGCTGGGCAGCTGCGTTCCACAGCAACAGTCATTTCTCCCACGAAGAGGAGAAAAATCTCCTCACTTCACTCAGAGAGGTGAAAACATAAATGTATGGAGTCTCACCAGTGTAATACTGGTGTAAGGTCATCTGAATGACTTCTCTCTAGAAGAGCACTTGTAAAAGGTGGTGAGCGTTAAATAGCCAATTGCCTGTGGAGGAAACACTAGAAAAGTTATATGGTAGTCATCTCATTTACTGCTATTTGCACACAGGCAGAATGGTGATTAGAACTGGCTGAATTAAAGTAAAATGCTTCTCACAAACATGATTTCAAAATTCAAAATTAATTTGGTGCTTGCCAGCCAGCAACTGTTTTGGTCATCTTTGTGCCCCTGTTCCAGCAAATGAATTGTTCGAAAAGTACTTTTGCGAAAACAGCAAAATGTTGGAGCGTATTCATGTGTGATGTGGTCTGAAGGAGTGGATGGGAATACATGCCTTACAGCCATACTCCCATCCGCTCAGGAAATCAAACTGGTACATTTGAACTACTGATTATTTCTAAGCAGCCTTTCTGGTCAGTAATAAAGTTTTGCATTAAACTCTAATTATGTGGAAGTCGAGAGCTATTTGCTAGAGTTAATAATGGTAATTTCTAAAACTGTGATTTATTAAATGGGGGCTGGTCAGCATTGTGTGTCACACATGCTGTACTGATACCTTCCTCTGCCTGAGAGTCACATAACTGCCCATCTTGTAAAGCAAGGGTAGGGCACTCCTCAATGTGCCCCATGGGTGCTCTGCTGCAAGATAGGGCTAAGCTTGATGTTCTTGTGGGCCCAGGGGAGACCTGGCAGCGGCAATGCTGGGATCCCTGCAGGGTTTGCCTTTTTGGAGACAAATGCCTGGCCTTATCCATCAGGTCCCACACCTGGCGAGCCACGCTGGGATGGCTGGGCAGTCATGTGCTGCTCGGCAGTCACAGGTGGTGCAGGGAATGGATAACAGACAAGTGCAAAGGGAATAAATTGAATCTTCAAGAACTATTTGCTAGGGAGTGATTTCTCTGCTTTCTGTGGAGAGGTAAATGAAGGCCAGTCATTAGGTGCCTGCACTTTTTCAGTGACCATTGCATCTTTATGATTTGGATGCTGCTTGTAAACCAGCTACAGGTGATCAAAATCAAAGCCTGTGGTCCAGAAACTGTTGAGTCAGAGATAAAACTGTGCCTATCTGATAGTGCCTGGAGTATCTTTAAGAGACTGTGCTATTGCATTTGAAATCTATCTGGCTTTGTACCACTTATAAAATGCATTCACGGTAGGTGGTGGCATCAGCCTCCTCTTAGTGAATGCAGATATTTATATTATGCAAAAGCTTTTTTCACTTTGCTGCATTCAGATGATGACTGGAGATACCATTCTTGTTATATAAAAAATTGAGTCTGACTTTAGAGGTGAATTCAAAGAGCAATTTCTATTTAATATATATAGCAACAAACAGGAACAAAGCTGGTAAAAGATTACTTTAATGATGAATCATTATATGGCTCTCACCAGTCTGAAAAGCAATAAAAGTCAAAATGGAGTGCTAGGATTTAGTTGCTTAGAAAATGCGTAGAAAGGGACCTGTATTGTAGAGAGTGTTTTACACCACATCAAAGTAAAAATGTTTTGAGGTGCAAAAGTATCAAGTGACTTTCCACCCCAAAGATAAGAGGCAGCTGCTACCTACTGTTTATTGTTCCAGAAGGTTATTTTCTTTGGTTGTTAGTCACTCTTAGTATTAATTTTTTTTTTTTAAGCTCTGACTGATTTCCCGCCCCCCCACTCTGTTTCAGGGCAGATGCTGTTGTAATACTTTTTCTTTTGAATGCTATCATTTTTTATTACTAAGCCTAATTAAACGCTGTAACTTTTGAAAATCAGATTAATTTGAACCATCAGCCCAATGCAAATGCTGTAATCACCAGAGATCATAAAATGTTCAAGGGACTGTAATTTTACTACAGAGCTGCAGTGGCCTGTGTCCAAGGAGCTTGCTACCTTTGGTCAGATGACATGGATTATAATGTGTGTGCTTCTGTGTAGTGCAACATGAAGAGAAATGATACATTCCTCAGCTGTTGGGTTGCACATTCTAGCCATAAGTCAACAGACAGTAGAGAAATGACATCACTTCTCCCATCACTGAAATACTCTTTCTTCACTATAAATATTGTGTGAATTCTATGGTTTCTGCACAATAGATAAGGGGGCAGATAGAGCTGGGAAGTTGTTGCACATCAAAATTGCACTTTATTTGTGAGCTAGGTAGTGGTGGACGTGATAGAGGCAGCCCCACTGTCACCCAAAATGTTTCCACCCTCAGGCCACAGTCCATGAACTCAGGTTGCACAGAAGCTACTGCAGCTGGTTTGATCTCCAGCCAGGACACACATTGATCATCACTTCAGTCTCCTGGGGAGTGGGACAGATACTGTGAGGTTCTGGTAATGTGGTTCCTTTTAGACCAATTTTTGGTATTTTGGTCTTTTTTTGCCACAGATGTTAGGTAGCAAATAATTAATGTTAGTTCCAGCTCAAGCAGTGGCAAAATTGGTCTCCCTGCTCTGTCCCAGCTTTATTTCTGAGGCGGTAACAGTAGGGAAGATCTCACTGGTCATTATGGATGTAATTACCTGGCCCCGAAAGACAGAAAGCCGTTAATCTGACAGTGCAAACATTTATACTGGAGTTCGTTGTTTAGACTTTCTTTGCAGCAGAGGAAAAAGGCACACTGAGGGAGCCATTACCCTACTTATTTTAAGAGTCTACAGTAAGATGAGATGAATCGCAGGCTAGAAATGCCCAGTCCTCTCTAGTCATGCAGATGGAGCGTGGCTGCAGCAGTAGATGAGATGAACCCCACCAAGCAGTGGTGGCTGGTGTCAGTCCTCATCCAGCAAACTGCTCAGCTCCACCTGGGCTGCTCCAGGCTCCTTTGAGGGGTTTGGTGGAAATGAGAGGCACGGTGGAGGACCTGACCATGCAGGTTTAACTCTGCCTTACTGAACTTGAGTCGCTTTGTCAATCCATATTATCAAGAGTGGCTGTGAAGCGTGTGCTGCTGTTTGCCACTGAGCTTCCCAATAGCAGATACCCCTTATGTTTCTGCTCACTGGGACCTCGTATTGCTACTTGACTGTAAATACAATCTCTTTGATCAGTACTACAAGTCATGCTTTTTTCCCCTGTTAAATAGCAATAAAATCTTCCAGACTTGTATGTTCCAGGCTTTATGGTGAAACTGAAGGGGGAAAATCTGTGTCAGTTTAGAGACTGATGTGGAAGATACATCTTTGTGTCAGTGGGCTTTGCGGACCTCCTGCTCCTGCCCACTTCCTCACCACCTTGATTGTATGCAGGGAGTTACTATCACAGAGAGAAGACCAGTAGTATGAGACTTGTCCCATAAAACATTTTATATTCGGGATTTACCCAGCAGGCTCGTTTCAGCCAAAATATGGAATTCAGGAGTGTGTTTTCATGCCAAGACTTGTAGCATTTGACCATGAATGCCTAGCTCCGTTCTTTTTCAGCATATGCGACATTCAGGAAGCTCTGGGCAGACATGTGTGATTTTGTAACAGCTATTGCTTGCAAAGGAAAAAATAAAAAAGATTGCAGAAGCATATTAATTATCCACAGTTTAATGTATATAGTGGTTTGCAAACAGATATTGTGGACACTGTTATCTGAAAGACTGTAATTTTAATGGTTCTAATGGGGGCTATTGTAAGTCCATTGAAACTCTTACAGTTATGTTTTAATTTTAATATGGACTCTATTTGGAAAAGCCTGTATTTTTAGATTTTATGGTACCCAGTTTTATGTGTTGGCTTATGATGATAAAATCATAGTTGAATGCTGGAACGAATGTGAATATATCTGTATCAAAGTGGTCTCTTGTCTTGATAACTTACCTATTTTTAAATGTTAATCATCACCTTCTCCATTTTCTAAAATTGTGTGCAAATATAAAACCTCATGTAAGCATGTAAGTCTGAGAACTGTGGTGTGAATATGGCAAATACTGTCTAGCAGTCCTCAGTTCTGTAAGGCATATGTGATTGTTAGGATAATGTTGTTTGACCTCCTGATAACACAGGCTATAGAAAATTTCATCCAGCAATTTCTCCTTGCCTTTCAGAAGCATATTCAGCCTTATTTAAAGAGTACAGATAACTGGAACTCAAAGGTGTCCTGAGGGTAGTTGTTTCGGTGAGTAATTATTTCCAATGATTTAAAAAAAAAAAATCCAGTCTGAGTTTATTTCCTTGTTCCATATGTTGAATCTTCTTCTTCCCTTGTCTACTTAATTAAGAAGCCTGCTAGTAATGGAAATAATTTCCCATCATGTGGAAAAATCATTGTTCAGCCTTCTTTTTGCTAAAGTGATCATATCTTTTAAACTCTTTCCACACAATCTGTTTTCAGGCCCTCGAAGTCTATGCATTTGTCTCCCAGTTTTTCAGCATCTTTTTGAGCTGTGGACATCAGAGGTGGCTGTTCTGGGACAGCAGAACACCATATTCTACTGATATTCTCACTAACATCGTAAGCAGAAACAACATCACCTTTCTAACCTTCAACAAAAATACCTCTCTTCAAACATCCAAGTGTGTCATTAGATGCTGTAGCTCCAGCATGGCCCTGGGACCTCATGTTCCGTTTATCTGACCTGACTCCCATGTATATTTTTAAGTCTCTGATTTCTAACATACAGTTCACCCCTCTGTAAGTGGGGTAGATCATTCAGTGTTGCATTCTTTGATCCTAGACAAGTAGACTGGTGTTTTCTTGCGCTACAGTGTCTGATCTTTGACAGGGCCGAGCATATGAAGGGGACTGAGTTGTTTGTCTGCAGTCATCCAAGTTTGGCAATATTTATCACTTAAGCCAGTTCTGAGTTGCATTCATTGGGCTGAGAAACTTGTCTCTGCAGGCCCAGTTAAAAGCACTTCCATTCACTGATGGTTCCTCATTAAAATTACATCTTGTCGATTATCAGTGATTTTTAAGTGTTCTGTAGTAATTTCATGTAATGATATTCTTACAGTCAGTATGTGGTGTGTCACTGAGCTGTTTGCGAAAAACAAGCCTGCAGTGCTGGCACAGCTGCTATCCCTGCCGCCCCCCACCCCCCCCAACCTGCTTTATTAAGTGTATTAAAAATCAATTCAGAATTATCCAAGAGGGCTGACTGAGGTTCCCATCACATGCAGTCGCAAACATCTCTGCTGCTTTCCATTTTCTGATGGCCATTGGGTGATGTTTTACAGGAGAGACTGAACAGATTTCTGTTGCTGTTGAGGTATTCATAAAATCACCCATGACAAAGATAAAGCAAATTACAAATTTGGTGTTTAAGCACTCTTCTGTTTCCCCATACTTTTTGTCATTTTTGGGTTTCCTGCTGGTGTTTAATTTAATTACTTACTTTTCGTTCCTTAGGAGTTCAGACCTGTAGCAATTGCTCTGTGATGTTACTCTGGGGCTGGCTAACCATCTTGACTGCTTACAATTGCTGGAGTAATATATCCCTTTGTGGTCCATCAAAAACTCTCCTGTTCAGCTCCTCACCTCACACTGCTGGCATCCAGGTCTTTTCCTTAGCTTGATCATCTTTTTCATTGCTCCTCCCTTGAGATACTTCCCCTCCAGCCGGAATATGGAGTAAAACCTTTCCTCCTCTGATTGCTGTGGTATTGCTTGCTATTTCCCATCCCCTCAGTGCTCACCCTGGTATTTCTTATTCGTTTAGCACCCCTTGTCCATATCTCTGGGAGTCTATAATTCCACCTTGATTACTTTTTTCTCTCTCTTTTTTGCCATCTTAATTTTTTCACAGTTTTTTCTTGAACAGTCCATTTGTTTCCTTGACATAACAATTACTGACAGCCTGGTATCCTGTCTCCAACAGTGGCAAATAGCAGATGCTTAGAGAATAATATAAGAAACAGGGTGAGAATATAATAACCCTAATATATCCTGCCAGCAGTGATCAGTATCATGTATGCCTGACTGTGTTGTGAATGTGTTTAAGCACAGCCCAGTGGGGGACATAATGCCTAAAACCATGTGGGTGAGGAAAGGATAATTTTACAAGATGGCAAATTTTCTTGCATAACAGCCTCTCTCCAAAAGCGCTGCCCTCCCCTTGCCTGGTGTTGCTTTGCTTAGCACAGAAAGCCATAGCAATGCTGTGCTTGTTTCTGAGCCAGTCCTGGGGTTCATCTGCAGGGCTCCTTGCTCCTGATTGAGTAGGACTTGTGTTTCTCTCTCTTGGAGGCTCCTTGAGGAGATGATTGCAGTGTGGCAAGTTGAAGGGAGAAGTCCTTGCGTTTGGTTATGAGCCCTTATATGATTGCACTGCCTGACAGATTCCTCTAGCTTTCAAGTTCTGGCTAGTTGTAACACAAGCTGACATAGCTGGAAGTGTGATGTAAAAAATTTTGTGAAAATCACGGCCGCATGGGGGAGGGAGAGACCCAAAACAGTATCCCTGACCTCCAGAGAGGTTCCAGGTGTCTGGCCTGCTTGCCTCATGGCAGGGCAGCCCAGGAGCACTACCAGCACGCGCACAGTGGCCAGGCGACTGGCAGCATGGGCTGGGCACAAGCTGCGTAGCTGCTCTTCTCCATCAGTGATTTGGAGATGCAGGGCTTCACATACAGCACATGGGAGGCTGTGAGCATTACCAGGATGTGGACTTTGCTACAGTGTGACATTGAGGTGTATTACAGCAGCCAAGATTGTAGGAAGATGTATGTGGGGGGTTTGGGGGGATTTTTCTGTCTGCATCTTCATGGTTACTTTGGGGTTCATTTTTTATTTCCGGATTTTTTGTTTTCTGAAAACTTCTCCAGTATTCCTTTAAGTCTGAAACAAGGTCTGAACTGTGTGAGGCAAGTAGAAAAACATATTTGGATTTTTTTAAAATGCTAGGTTTGAAGTTGCATTTAAAAATACCTCTATTAGCAAGTAGAATATATTATCCAGGGCACTGAGCAGCTAAATCAGAGGTGTGATGTTGCAGGCGTTAGACCTCTAATTACTAGTTCTTCAGTTGCACGCTTCCTCTGTTACCATCACTACTCCTGCAGCCAACATGCTTACCATAGTTTGATTTATCCTCAGCTGGTGGTCAGCTTTACTGATAGGATGATTTTATTTCAGAGTCATGTTTTCTTCACGTGATATATTTTCTTTTGTGATTGTTGCTTTGCTCATTACTATCTGCAAAATTTTTGGAGAAGTCCTTGGAACTTCCTTAGGATAACATATAAAAGACCAATGGGAAGACAGAGGCACTTTATTGACATGACTGGCCTTCAATACCCAGCTCTTCACTGTTTGACCTCACCAGTAAGGATAAGGGTTCTTCTGTTCATAAAGGTGAGTCCATACGTCCCTACAGCTCTAACTGCTCCAATGCACGCCATGTGATTGTTGAATAAGATTGGGCATTATTCTTCCTGTCTATTTTTTTCCCCCTCTTCTCCCAGAAGCACAAGAGTGCCTATGAGGTATGAGCTAATAAGCTATGCCAAGTGATCCTAGCAGTGGCTTTAAGGGATGTTCAGGAGAACAGGGTGAAGCACACAGTGCGCCTTTCCCAGATGGAGGTTTCCGACTTTGTGCAAAGTTGTGCGTGCCAGAGCTCAGGAGTGTGTGCATATGTAAATTGGCTTGTTATAAATTCAGGGCAGAAAGGCACATAATTCCTTTGATGCCAAAGGGAACTGTATCTAGAGATTCAGAGTAGAAATATGCCTACCGATATATGTTTTAGTTCTGTATAAATCATCTGTAAGTATAGCACACTCTATTCATTTAGCTAGTGACAGTGTTATTTAGAGGTGATGTGAAACAGTCACAAAGTAATAAGGACTGCCTGAGAAGAAAATATGTGCTAAAGCTCTTAGGTGTAATGCTAATTTAAATAAAATATGTGCTCTATTGGGGCTGTAGAATATTTCTCTTAGAAATCTTAATAAAATTCCAGTTTTGGATGCTTAAAAGTTGGCTTTCTTCAAAATGAAGATGCAATGATCATTTAAGAATGTTTAGACTCATTTTTAGGTTGGGTTGATTCATTCTTTTCTTAAAAGAATGTTTTATGGGTATCTTAGTAGTAGGGACACCCGTGCTTATCTAATGTATGTAAATGCAGTCCAGCAGCGTATACCCCTAACCGCAACAGAAAGCACAGGGAGCTAACTGCTCATCATGCTGCCAAGTCAGACCATGTTTCAAGTTAGGCTGATAAGCAAGGGCATGTTAAGCGGATATTACTTTAATGATTGTTAATGCTGATACAGTGCATAGAAAAGAGTGTAACTCTTCCGAAAAGCTGAATAAAAATAAATGTTGCAAAGAGAAATCTCCTAACTTTATATTAAACCAAATCATAAATATGCCAAAGGGTAATAGAAAGCCATTCTACCTGGGGGGTTTATTGCCCCTGCTCTTTATTTCTCTAAAGGTTATTCACTGTTTGTGTGGACATTATACTGTAAAATCTTTTGCTGAAGTGATAATGTTGTGCTACTTGCAAACAAAGTTTGGTTAGGTTGGAGTTATTGCTGCCATCTTGCAGTACAGATGCTTTCTAGTGATGGCACAAATATTAGAACAAACAAGTCTTACTAACTTTAAGTACACATTTATATATATTAAAAGTGTACATTTTTAATGTTTTAACTATTGGAATGTGGATTAGAGCAGAGTCATGATAAAAGGTTGCTATATTGGTAGTATCAGCCTATGGTAGTGCTGGATCAGGTCCCCTTTTCAGCCTGAGAAGCAGTAATTTTTTCCAAGGTGAGATGAAATGTTTTAGTCTGTGGTGAGCCCTAAAAGTAATAGATGCTGTTAACTGGAGATTTAAACTTTGTCCCTGGCTGCTGCTGGCTGTAGATTTTATGGTAGTTCTCTTTTTATTTTTCCAACTTGTGTTGTATAGTTCGTGTTGATTTAGTCTATCAAAGTAGGCTGGAGAAGCTTGGCTCATCTTGGGCTTCCAATTAATTTTCTGAAGAGTATGGTAGACCTCCTGTGCATTGGGAAAGAGCAGATGCGGATACTGTGCTAATGATGCAAATTGGGAGAAGAGATACCCAGGAGGGCAAGTTTCCTCCCTCCCTGCTGAAGCAGTAAGCTCCACGTGCTCACTGGGGTCCCTTCCATTGTTGTTTGGGCTACTTGGGCTCATGGGACTCCTTTTCTCTCTCTCCTCACCTCTCAGAAAAGAGAATTTCAAAGGTCACAGGTTTTTTTTAATGTATATCTTAGGGGGAGGAGATGGCTTGCAGTGATTTTTTTATTGTCCTGCCATGTAAACTCTTCAGTAAATGCATATGATGACGTGTGTGACAGGATGAGAGGCAGTTCTCCTGTTGTCCCAGGCCATGAGAAGACACCTGGGCATGGATAAGCAGACTAAGCAGGATTCTTATTGTTTCATAACTGGAATCACACATTTTGGATTTCTTTTTTTTAACCTGACATTTTTAAGTCTACCCAGACTTTAGGGTGGTGTTTCTACAGTAGACTGCTTAGCATTGCCACTCCTCCTGAGCATACAAAGAGTTTAACTACCTGATTTTTTTAAATTTTGAAATACAGCTCTTTAACGTTTACAGGTATTTTCACATTTTTTATATCACTGTTTTTACAGTATATTAGGAAAGTTCATACTTCACTGATGAATGCAAAGTTCAGCACGTTGACATCTAACTGTTGTGTAGTGACTTGCAGAGCAGTGCAAAATGACTGTGCTGATCTCACAGGGTGTTTATTGCTTCTACAGTACTGGTATTTTGTAAGGGAAAAAAAATGAAAGAGAAAAAAAAAAGACTTTTGTTTCATGCCATGCAGCTGAGTTAATTATTCTGGTGGCAGGTCTCAGGTGGCTCTCTGTATTTCCTTCAAGTCTGCTACCTGTCGGATGGCATGTTGGCACACGTTTTGCTGAATGAACCTTCCTGACCAGTATAGCCAGTGAGGTCCATTACAAACATCCCTTGACAGTAGCACTGGCATACGTAAAATGGCATGATGGAGAATTGAGCTGGTGTCTGTGCCTGTCTCAGCAACTGTTATCTGTTTAATGTTCATGAATTTCACTTTTCTGAGCTCCTCCTGGGAGGGATGAAGCTAGGAGAAGTGATCTGCCACAGCTGTAAGACAAACAAACACTTAAGCTTTTGTGTGATGCTTTCCAGCACGCCTCTACCGTGCTGTCCATTGGATCTCTTATTAAGGCTTTACAAGCTTAGCTAGTCGTGTAGCTTTAATGCTCTGTTTGTCATCTGGCTATTAGCTGTGGCTGAAGGAAGAACTAAATCCAGAATCCAAATGAAAGACTCTCAGTGTATCTGTAATAAACAAACAATAAACAAGCCCCAACCTCTTCTTACTCTCTTAAATAGTGTCACTCTACAGCTGCATCAACGTTTTTGTGTATAGGCTGTGTCCTGGGCCATGGATTCCAGAAGATAATTTTGATCAGGAGATGACTATCAGCCACATCACTGCCCCAAGCAATGATGCATTCAGACCCCTCTATAGAGTTTGCAAGTGGGTTTAGAATGTTGTCTTACATTGATGTAGAAGACTGCATCTCCTAGAGATGAGTAAAAAGCTCGCTGGAAACACTTTGTGAATAATAATTATAGAGCTGTATTCACCTCTGATTTTTGTTTTGAGATTTGTGGGAGAAAACTGTGCATGCTGAGATAGATAGAATTTTCTCTTTCGCTACATGTTGCTCAGAGACTTCTTTTTTGCTTCTGGCTGATTGAGGAAAAATGAGAAAATACTTAAATTGAACACTAGACTTCCTAATAGTATGAAAAGCTTCCTGAGTGGCTGGATGTATGTTGTAATGGCAGTGGTTTCTTTGAAGATGGGTAGCTGAGAGATCAAGCTTGAAAATGTTGATATAATTTTCTAAGATATTTTAGTTTAGTCAGAATGATAGATTTTTGACTGGAGAAGAAATAGAAGAAAAGAGTGAGGCCTCTTTTTTTTTTTTTTTTTTTTTTAAAGATGATAGGAAGAGGTAGCTCCTTTTGGACAAGAGGCCATGTTATCCCCTTCTTGTTTTGCACAAATGTTGATGCTGACTCTGGAAAAGATGAAGACCCAAGGGCAAATTACTGCCTGGAGTTGTTGCTCCCATCTTTTATACTAGCTGTTGCTGTACTGCTATATAGAAATCCATTGCAATGGCAGTGTTGAGGTATATGTAATTCTGGAAATGCATATGTTTTTTAATGACTTCTGAGGCTAAATTACCTGTTTGTTAACAGTTCTTTGTCAGAAAAGCATTTGAGAGTGCTCGGTGTCTACAGATTCTGTAATCTGTTTCCTGGAGTTTGGGGCAGTTACTGCTCATGGCAGAGCTCTGCAAAGGGTTGACTTTTTGGTTGGTATGGTTCATTTCTGTGCAATGTCTGAAGCTTGTCATAGAATATAACATCTCCAGATTAAACATTTTCCCAAGTTAGTGATTTTTATGTGGATGGTGATTGCAAGCAAGGAGGGAAGGATATTAAAAAGGGAAGTTTTATGTGGATTTAGCAAATAAAAGCTACATTATATTTATGTAGCAGCCACATCCTGTTAAATGCCTTTGAATATCATATGCGACAGCATCTCTCCAAATACCAATTAGTGTTTCACTGTAACTGCAGTGGCTGAGGTGGATTGTGAGTCCCAAGCTACTGGAGGGTTCCTTAAACGAAGACATCGAGTCTTTCAGAATAAATATTTTACTGCTCAGGTTTACACTGTGTGATTATTAACAGCACTGAATAAATGTGTGAAACCCTAGAAGCTGTGTGCAGTGTCTTACCCAGAAGAGTCCCTGGTAGCTGTGAAAACTGTGTCGACAATCAGCAAGGGGTTACGTCCTCAGGATCTACAGTCTCCTACACATTATGTGAAGAGGAGGAAGGAAAGAGGGGCTGACCCTCAGTGCAGGAACCTCTCAAGTTTGCAGCTGAATACCTGCCAGAGCTGAATGGAGAAATATCTCATTTGTCTCAAATTTACTGAAAATGTCCCTCGAAACAGCTCTATCCCACTCTGCTCTATATTCAAAATAAAGATGATAACTTTGTTTTCTGTCTTCTGATTACACTCAATGAAACGCACAAATGCTGGCAGGATGAGACTGAATATCATGTTCTGAATGTGTGTAGTCTTTTTTTCTGAGAGGCTTTATTTTATGATTTAATTATTGCATGACAAGGGTTCGTCTGTGCTCATAATAGGAAGGCAATTTAATTGAATTCTTAATTTTATAGGCAGGATCTAAAGAATTACTAGAAGGTGTTTCTCATAATGTTGACAATTCTCCTTTTATAACACTTATTTATAGGCATTTCATGGCTGACACAGATGTATATACAGAAATAGTACATATTTATAGACTAAGCCTATAGTTTAAGGCAAATAAGCAGACCTTGCCTTTAGTAGAATATTTTCCTGCATAAGGACTCTGATTTTAAATAGTGTGGATAATGGTGTCTTTGCTATCTGAGGAGTGTATGGGTATGACTCATAGTGTCATAAATACTATGGCTATTACAGTGAGCATCCAAGTGAAATTACACAAAATTATATATTTGCCAGGGTTCTTTTCTCTAACAGCCAAACTTCAAAATAGAAAGCTTTATTATGCATTTTGATGCATTTGAACTACTGAATGTTCTTGCTGGCCCACTAGACAGTTTAATAGGGCTCCTGAACATCATCAATAATTCATGCATCTCAAACAAGGATGTGGTACTTGTTGTTCAACTATAATCTGAACATATGATATTGTGAGCTACCATAGGATGCTCAGAGGCATGCTAAGTGCTGGCCCTTGACCTTATAGAGGTGCAAGGTTCTTGGATTTGAACTTACTGTTCTTTATCAGGCTTCTAAGAAAAATCTCATGCTGACTTCCTGAGTTCTGTATTTGCTATCTGGATAACAGCCAGATTGTGTCCCATCTCTGTTCAGGATGCAGAAGAGTGTGAAGAACTCCATGGCTATGCAGCTTTCAGGAGTCAAGCTACAATCCCCAGGCAACTGTGAGCTGTGTTGGTTTGAAAACAGCTTTTTTGCACTGGCTTAAGGACTGGTAGTGCAGCACAGTGTTGCACCCTGCCAGTGTGATGTCTGTGTTCAGTAAGCTGGGGAGCAGCAGGGGTCTGTTCAGCTCTGTGCCATCCTGACATTGCTTAGTGGTTGGGGAGATGCAGTTTCACTGGCACTGGTGCTGTGTTCCTTATGCCTTAGGCACAGGGCTTCCAGCAAAAATGGGCCGGAGCTCCCATTTTTCCATCCAGACTGCAATGAGGTTAGTCCTAACAAAGTGCGGCTCGTTCTGGAAATAGCTTTCAGGTGGTGGGTGTGTTTGAAAAGAAAGATGATGGTTCTTCACTTGCTTTTGGCTGTAATGATGGCATTAAGATTTCAACACTTCTCTCTTAACAACTGCTGCATTTCAGTGATCCTTTTCCTCTGGCTGGCTGGAGTGTTTGGGCTGAGATGAGAATTCTGGCTCTGTGGTGAAAGAGCAAATGATGAAAGTGGCTGACAGTGATTACCAGCCATCTTGCGCTTATGCCTCAGAGCGTTCGCTAGTAAGAAAAGGCTGGTTATTCCACACCAAGAGCTACCGCGCTTGCTTGTCTGGGACGTGCAGCCTGAGCAAACCCACTTTCCCATTAGGCTGTCAGCAGGGCATCTGAAAGCATACCTCGTGTACCATGCAGGACAGTGTTCGTCATATGGAAGTTGGAAATCCTAGCATTTGCATCTGCAGATCAAAGCTTGTTTCTGAGATGTTTGAATCTGACATAAGAGGGCTGTGAGTCCCCACTGATTGTTGCTGAGCTTTGAGCAGTGCTGCCTCCATTGCCTGTTACGTGTCTGGAGCTGCTGCTTATACAGTGGTAGAGGTTGTGTTGCTGTTGCCCAACCGCTTGTCACCAATGAAGTAGCTCTGAAATGTGACAGGATGATACCATTTCATAAGGAATTATTTTATCCCTATTTTCCTCTCTCATTGCTGTGACAAGTGCTGGAGTCCCTCCAGACTGTCAGTGGGCTACAGCCTGGGACCCTCTTTTCAAATCTGTTTTGTGCTTTATTTCTTGGTGTCATGTTTTGTTTCCATGGCAACTCCCCAACCTAACTCAAATTATATGACTGTCAGGTGCATAAACAATGCAGTCATTAAAGAGCATTCTCAGCTCTGGACAGTTGCTCGTCATGTGTCCTACCAGGCAGGCAGTGTGGTGGCAGGAGAGGCTATGTGGCCACCAAAACTTGATGGGAGCCTGCAAGGCTTTGGCAGAGCTGGGGAAGCCAGCTGCTGCACCCCTGGAGAGGAGTTCCCTTTGGCTGGTGTTACTTAAAGCTGTCGTGCCCATAACAGTTATATCCATAGGAAAGGAGGAATATTTTGCCATTATCAAAAGGATGTGCTTGGGTTACATGTAAAACTTGTCTGCAAAGTCATATTGAAAAGAACAGATTTACAACAGTAGTAAAGAAGTTAAACAGAAAATATGTTGTTTTCAGGAAGAATGGGTTAACCACAAAGTGTACCTTGGAGTGAGAGGTTAACTTCTATCACTGAGCGTGGAAATATGCCTGTGAGATATCCAGGCAATTTTTGTGTCCATAGTGCTGTGATGAATAAAAATGGTTGATTAGCATCAATATTTCCTATCCTGCTTGCACCCTGGCATAACATAAACTGCTCATGGCAATATCTTCCTCCTTTCAGTCCCACCCCTACTGTTGTCCTTGAAGGAGAACATCAGTAACAGAAAAAAGCTTACTTTAATGATGTAGAGACAAAAGCACTGTGCCTGAAAGAATAGTTTTTCCCTTCCTGTCTTTGTGAAGCTTTACAGATACCATTATATTGGTAACCACTTTTTGTAAGTGCCACATTAGCAGGACAAAAACCCAGTGCACGAGAGAATTTGCAGCCCTTTAAGGAAGAACCATTAGATTGTGAGATAAAATGTGGGTCTACATCTCTCTAAAAATAAGATATTTGCATCTGTATAAGGACTTCAATTTTGGTAGCCGGGAATAGTCTAGGCATCTTCATTGTAATTATTAAGAATTACTAACTTGCACAATTACTGCTTTGAGAGAGATGTGAATGTACATGGTATTTCAGAGGACATGGAGAAGTGAAGAATTTATTGC
>JANHGO010000338.1:40000-41879 GCA_024606505.1 Aquila spilogaster
TCTCAAATCATTACTGTTTTGTTGGTATTCTGTTTTATTCTCATTCAGTTGTTCTTTAACAGATAAGCTCTTAAATAATTCCTTACCTTGATTTGAACAAATCATCTGTTGTTGTGGAACATAATTGCTGACATACAATGTAATGTGTAATACTGCTATTTATTTTTTGTTTCATCTTTAAATAACATAAACCCCACCTCCTTGTGACCAGCTGAATTTCTGGCTATTCGGTGACAGCATGGCTGTGGCATGGGGAGCGCGCAATGGCCACCATGGGAGCTGGGCGCTGCCTCCCTGACTGTCTGCTGCATTAACTGGGGCTGAGACGCTTGCAACAACTTGCCAAAGATGCAGAATAACGGAAATAATTTCTGAGGTTTTGAGTCTATTTATAACTACAGAAAAAGTGCTTTTTAAAGACAAAAATTGCATGAAATGTCTCCTGTCAAAATCTCACTCATCAATGTCAAATTCTCATGACATTGACAAAATAGCTATTTCTGCGTGGAAAATGTGACAAAACTGAGTTTTGAATTTGCTGCTGACTTTTGTATCCGCTGGTTTCCTTGGAATTAGCTCATTTCTCTGGGAAGGTGTTAATTTTAAGCTAACAACTCTAAAAATGGGTGACTTTTCCCCTCAAAGTAATCTTGATGCTGAGTTTTTATTAAAACTGTAGTTTACTCTTTATGAAATACATATCACAGGAGCTAGGAGGAGAACTGTGCATAGCAAATTGTACAGCCAGGTATACAAAGCAGTAAATTCATGGCCTCTTCCGTGACTCTGGCCCTGGAGCCCCTAAAGATGTCCTCAGCCCCAAAAATGCAGTAGAAAGGAGAAGCTGTTGCCATATGCTCTGTGTGAGGAGTAAGGCAGTCAGTTTGTCATGAGAGTGTTGCCCAATACATGATATGCTTGTACTCAAAAGACTTTCTTAAGTCTCATGAAAATTTCCATTTGTCTTGCTCAAGGGTAGGGGAGAATAAGTGTGAAGGACAATGGAAATCAAGTATGTATGAATGTTCTGTGGATGTGGTCCAACTCTGCATTGATAATGATTAAAAAAAAAAAAAAAGTAGGTTATAATCCTGACAGACAGTAAATTACAGGCAGCTATTTGTTTCTGAGCCCAACCACTTTTGCATTTAATTTCACATCCTAAGGGAACATCTATACAGCACATCAAAAATGTTCAGAAGTTAATGGTCCTTCATCTGCAAGATCATTTCCCTTTTAACCATGTACCAAAAGCTGCCCCTTTGGGATGCGACATCCTTAGCTTCTGTTTCAGAAGTCACGATGTGGAGGGGTCCAGGCCCAGTTTCTTGGATAAAGAAATATCTCAGGACGTGCACAACTTTCTGTTCCACTTCCTTCCCATGCTCCCTAGAATCAGCTGCTTCTGGCTGACATTGCTTTCAGGAGAGCCAGGACCTGCCAGGGAGCTGTTTGGAGGCTCTCCCATGCTCACTCTGAGACTGATTTTTATCCTTCCTCTGTAGACACCTGTCTTTGCTTGCTTGTCTCACAGGTCCTCTTCAGAAGCCTGCTTTATTTGCATATATGTATTTATTTTTTTTTTAAATGCAGGCATTGCAATCTGTATTAGTGGTATTCTGGGTTTCTTTTTTCTGTTCCCTCTCTTTCGGCAACAACCCCCTCCTTTCGGTGAAAAGAGTGCTTCGTTAATATTTGTCATGTAGATCGGACAGACAGAGGGGTGAGAAAGGTGGCTAAACTTACCTTCTTCTCCCCACTAACTGTGCATGCTGGTGCAGGCTCTGCAGACTCAGACTTAGTGTTGCCAAAATCCGGAATAAAACTCCTTAACAGCAATGAGAAGTTAAGAAGCAGGCACTCCTTTATTGCAGTGCTG
>JANHGO010000339.1:0-41866 GCA_024606505.1 Aquila spilogaster
GCTTTGCTTTGCTTTGCTTTGCTTTGCTTTGCTTTGCTTTGCTTTGCTTTGCTTTGCTTTGCTTTGCTTTGCTTTGCAGGCTGGGCGTGGTGATGCGGTTTGTGCTGGTGAATCCGCTGGGCTCTGCCTGCGTAGGGTGGGCAGGGGGAAGGTGAGGAGGGAAGTGCTGGGAACAGCACCTTGAAGATGCACAGTGCTGCAGGTGGGCTGAGCAGCGTAACTATCACAGAATCGTACAGTTGACTGAGTTGGAAGCTGGGCCGTTGAAGGCCATCTAGTCCAAGTGCCCTGCAGTGAACGGGGACACCTACAGCTCCATCAGGTGCTTTTTAAAGAAAAGGGGCTAAGTTCAGTCGCTCTGCAGACTGAGTGCAATGGTCTTTGTGTGGCCTTACCTGAAACCCAAAGGAAAATGCCCCACTACGTTCCCTTTCTTGGGGGTGTTCTGGCAACTGGGCCTTTCTAGGAGCACATATAGAAGTGCCTGAATATTTTTGTACTTATGCCTCTGCTCCTGCAGCCCTCAGGCACTCAGTGAGTTGGGGACTTGCAGGGCCCATTGTCACCAGCCTTGTTGGAGCAGGACCCCGCCAGCTGTGTTGGAACAGAGCTCCTTGGTTCCTTTCCCCCTGCCTGGTGCTGGAGCACTGGCACAAGGACCAAAGAGGCTGTGGGATCTCCTCCTTGGGGATCTCCAGTAGCTGCCTGGATGTGGGCCTGGGCATCCTGCTGGTGGTGGCCCTGCTGGGGCAGGGCTGGACCAGGGGAACCCTGAAGTCCCCATGCTGTGAAAACTTCTTAGAGCAATTCTCAAGCCATTACCTCTCATCCTAAAATGCCCGGGGAGGTGGTGGAGTCACCATCCCTGGAGGTATTCAAGAAACTCAGAGATTGGTACTGATGGCCATGGCTAGCGGGCATGGTAGGGATGGGCTGATGGTCGGACTAGGTGATCTTAGAGGTCCTTTCCAATCTTAATGATTCTATGCTTCACTTGCCTGGCTGCCTTGTCGTAGCTGTGTGCATCTGGGACAGCCAAGGTTTAGGTCTGTCAGCAAAGGTTCAGTAGCCTTCCTACCATGGCATCCTCACGTCTGACTCATTGGAAAGCGGACTGAGTTAAGGCTGCTGAGTTAGACAAGGGGATTAGTGCATCTTGGTGCTGGGTCAAAGGGTGGCCAAGACAACGTGTCCAGGAGCCGCTCTCCTTGTATAGGATGAGTGCTGATGTCCCCTGGTCTCTAGGATGTGCACCTTGGGCTCACAAACATGAAACAAAACCCTCACTGTTAAATTCAGTGTTTCTGTTTTGGGAGAAAGCAGCAAGATGTGGGCAGTGGCGCAGACAGCTGGGTGCTCATCTGCTGCCTCTCCCGGGGGTTACAGAAAGACTGGGTTTTCTATGCTCCTGAGTACAAAGCGGTCAGTATATGCATAGGAGGGAGCTCTCTGAGCAGTCCGTTTCCATGTGATCTTGACTTTGTAAGGACTCTTTCATTCACTGTCCTGATTTTGCTGTAGAAAGGCAACTGATGTTCCCAGCCAACTTCACTGACGTGTTGTTGCTTATGCTGGGGCGGTGCTGAGCCCCGACACCAGAGATGTGCAACATTACATGGGTGGGTGTAGCTCAAAGAGTGAGAAATCAAAAGCTCAGGGGGAAGAAATCAAAGGAGGTCACTTCAGGAAGATCCTTGCAGTGACCCATGCATCCCCAGCTGCCCGGTGCCTGTCTTGACAGCGTCTGAGCCCCACATCATCATCCTGCTCCTGTCGTTCCTCATCCGAACCTCGCCGTTGGGTGTCAGCTGTGCTCTTCTGTCTCCATCACCCTCCTAAAGCAGACCCTTAAAATAGTCCTTTGGTTTTCCCTGTGATGGCTGCTGGATTCTGGCAGTCTCGGGGACCTGCGCTGGCTGGAAGAGTGCGAACACCGTGTTATTGGGGGAATGTGCTTGTGGGGAACGAGTCGGTCCTGAAGTAAAACTGATCGAACAGTTCTCATGTGACACGCTCCAGAAGCAGCTCGATTTCCTGCTGGTTTTGATGCGTTATAATACTCGATACTCTCGGCAATTCAGGAAATCCTTTACTTTCAGACCTGCGTGGTGTTTTTTTCCAGCTGAGCACGGTAGAGGGGCTGGACGTGGTCTGCGAACCTCTGACTTCAATACCTATCAGGTGTTACCAGAAAGAATGGAAGGGTTGTGCGCCCCTGAGTTGCTTACACGTGTTAGTAGCTCACCGTAATAAGGCATCTGAGAGGAAAAAAACGCTGGGCAGCCATAGCAGCGCGTTGATGCCATATGAAGCTGTGTGTTTCAGAAGCTGAGGTCATCCTGCGGAGGAAATCCCTGCCCTGAATTCCTGATCCAAGGTGGTGTGCCTGCTGTGGTGGCAGGAGTGGGCTGGGTTTGGTTTGCTTTGTGTGCTTGGGTTTCCCTTAGCAATGCAGTACAACTTGCTACTTGTCACATTTAGTTTTACGGGTTTTTCCTCCATCCGGAGACTGAGAAAAGTCCATTCCCTGTGGTCATGTACTTGAGAGATCACTTTCATCAGCAGGCACCGTTTCAGTCTATCACATTTCACAGCAAAACAACCTGCACTGCAGTAATACCCCCAGTTCTCTGAAGATTACAGCTCCTTGGCTGTGAAGCACTCCTGCTCTTACAGGGGAGGGATTTTGGAATCAAAGCAAGTCTGCCCACAGGCAGGTTCCCTTTGGGTTACTGGACGCGTCCAGAGCAGCTTAAAAAAATCCCAAACCCATGACTTTTCTTCCTTGATCCCTTTAACCAAGATGGGATGAAACAGGCAGCTACTTGACAAGCATCTTAACTCAGATTGAGGGACCTCAGGGTAAGCTGTGTTCAGCACCACCAGCAAAACCAAGTGTTTCAGGCAGTTCTCACAACCCCTTATCTTGGAGAGTCAGACCTCTCAGCACTTAAGGGATGAGCTTAAGGGTTTTTTCCAGCCTAAATGATTTTACAATTTGAATGGGTGTGCTTGATCGGGCTCTCGTGTGCAGATGATGCTGCACATGAGTCACTGTCTCCCACAGTATTCTCATGGAGAAGCTGGCAGCCCATGGCTTGTACCATGGCAGCCCATGGTACACTCTTTGCTGGGTGAAGAACTGGCTGGAGGACCGGGCCCAGAGAGTGGTGGTGAATGGAGTTAAATCCAGCTGGCAACCAGTCACGAGTGGTGTTCCCCAGGGATCGGTACTGGGGCCTGGCCTGTTTAGTATCTTTACTGATGACCTGGAAGAGGGGATTGAGCGCACCCTCAGTAAGTTTGCAGGTGATACCAAGTTGGGAGGAAGTGTTGATCTGCCTGGGGTTAGGAAGGCTGTTTGGAGAGATATGAACAAACTGGATCACTGGGCTGAGGCCAGTGGGATGAAGTTCAACAAGACCAAGTGCTGGGTCCTGCACTTTGGCCACAACAACCCCAGGCAACACTACAGGCTTGGGGCAGAGTGACTGGAAGATTGTGTGGAAGGAAAGGACCTGAGGATGTTCACTGATGGTCAGCTGAACGTGAGCCAGCAGTGTGCCCAGGTGTCCTAGCTTGGCCAATGGCATCCTGGCCTGTATCAGAAATAGTGTTGCCAGCAGGAGCAGGGAAGTGATCATCCCCATGTACTCAGCTCTGGTGAGGCCGCACCTTGGGTACTGTGTTCAGTTTTGAGCCCCTCACTGCAAGAAAGACATCGAGACCCTGGAGCGTGTCCAGAGAAGGGCAGTGAAGCTGTGAGAGGTCTGGAGCACAAGTCTTATGAGGAGCAGCTGAGGGAACTGGGATCGTTCAGTCTGGAGAAGAGCAGGCTCAGGGGTGATCCTATCACTCTCTACAAGTCCCTGAAAGGAGGTTGTGGTGAGGTGAAAGTCGTCCTCTCCTCCCATGTAACTAGTGATAGGACTAGAGGGAATGGCCTCAAGTTGAGCCAGGGGTGATTCAGGTTGAACATTAGGAAAAATTTCTTCTCCTAAGGAGTGGTCAGGTGCTGGAACAGGCTGCCCAGGGACTGGTGGAATCACTGTCCCTGGAAGTGTTCAAGAAATGTTTAGATGTTGTACTGAGGGACGTGGTTTAGTGGGAAAATATTGGTGGTAGGACAGTTGGACTGGATGAGCTTGGAGGTCTTTTCCAACATTGGTGACTCTATGATTCTGTGATGCTCAGATGCTGCCAGTGTTTCAGCATTGCTCTGTAGTGGAACGTGTCAGAAGACACGTGTCGTTTCTGGACACCAAACAAGGGCACAAAGGTTAAGCAGTTGGTTAGGACCTAATGGCAAGCCTTCATCAAGGGGAGAATGATAATTTGACCACTAATTATGTTTTTCTTTCTCTTAGGTATTGCTTTAGGCCAGACAGCCACTACCCAGGCCCGTGTTGAATCAACCCCGCTACTTCTGAGTGCCGCTGCCACCCAAGTCCCTGTTGCACCAACCCCAGTGACTTCTAGTGCCACTGCGACCTTGGCCCCCACATCCCCATCTGCTGCTGGGACGCTCTCAGCTGGAACAGTGACAAACCTCACTACCCCTACAGTGGTGCCATCTGCTGTCCCAGGCACAAACCCTCCTGCTCCAGCCCTGCCTACCACCCAACGCATCACTGCGCTCTCCTCCGGGACCGCGGCCACTTCTCATGCACCCACAGCACCGATCGCCACATCCAGCAGTGCCTGGGCCACCCTTCCAGATGCAACCACATCTCATGGGGTCCCATCAGTGGTCCCATCCTTCAGCACCACGGAGCCCTCGAACTGCAGCAGAGCGAACGTGACAGCATGTGCTCCTTGCTCCCCGGGCACAGTTCCCAGCAACGGTAAGAGCTAATGCTCAGCTTTGCTCTCCTATGCTGGGTGGCAAAGGGTGTGACCAACGGAGGCAAGACCAGCACGTGCTGGATGTTCTAGGGTAACTCTGCAGAGGACAGGAGGTAATTTCCACCGTGCTGTGTACAGGATGTGCCCCAGCGGGACCTTCTCCTCTTGCCCGTGCTTTGCTCCTGCAGTGCCAAGGACTGGTTTCCGCAAGGAGTGCGGGTGTGGATCTGCTGTGTGCCACCACTGCAAGTCCCACATAGTTGTTCTGTGCGGCTCAGATTTGTTTTGTGGAGCACGGACTGCCAGAGCTGTCTGGTGGGAGCGCTGCGCTCAAAGGAAAGCTGCTTCTGCTTAAGGCACATCCTCTGCTTTGGGGCTTTCTGCTTCAGTTCTGCTTCCCACAGATGTAAATTTATCAGAAATCAAAAGGAGTTTATTTATATTTACTTTTGTGTGGTGGTGGGGAAGAAGGAAAACCCTTCTCTCTCCTCAGATTGGAAGAGGGAAGAGTGGTCTTGGTAATTACCAGGCGTCCATGTTGATAGAATTGGGACCACAGATTGCCTTACAGCTGTTCTCCTGTCTAACGGTGCACAGCAGCATCACTAGCATTAAAGCTACTATTTTCTACCCCCAAAAACTGCCCTGCTGCAGGAGCCGGATCCAAACACCTGTGCTCATTGCTGTGACCCATACACAAACCAGGGGGGTGGGTGAGGGGTTGAAGTTAAGCCTCTCAGTGCTGATCCTGCTCTCTCTGTCCCTGTTCAGACACCTGGAGCTGCTCGTGCTGCACGGAGGGCTCCTGCGTGGACCCCGGTGCCTGCGCTCCTTGCCCAGCGGGGCACTACCAGCCTGCCGGGGGACAGCAGCAGTGCCTGCCGTGCCCGAAGGGACGTTACACCAAGTAGGTGACGGCCTCTGCTGGGCCCGGACGTGGTTGTGTTCTCCCTCACAACGCTTCCCCAGTCTGTCAGCCCTTGGGGCCTTGCAGGCCTCCAGGTGCCTCAAATCCTGGGGGTGCCAGCCAGGCCCGAGGCCTATCCCTGCGCTAAGATGGGCGCCAGCCCTTGTCCAGCCCAGCCTGTGGCCGTGGTGAAAAGATCGCAGAATCCCAGAATGGCTGAGGTTGGTGGGGACCTCAAAGCCCACCCAGTTCCAACCCCGTGCCGCGGGCTGGTTGCTCCACCTGATAGATCAGGCTGCGCAGGGCCCCATCCAACCCAGCCATGACCAAATCAGGATCTGTCCTGGGGTACTGCACAAATGCTTCTGCTGCGACATTGGAGAGGGTGACATGGAGCTGAGGGCAGCAGGGAGGAGGAGAGAGGCAACAGAGCGGAGCCATGGCAGCTGCCCAGGGCTCCAACAGCAGCGCCTCACATTTCTGTGATGTTTGGAGAACCCAGTGCCCCTGGGCTGCGAGCGGCTCTGGCTGACACAGTCTTGTGTTGGTTTGTTTTAAGCTGAGTATTTGCTTCCATTCCCGTTGTCTTCTTAATTTTTTCCCTCCACAAATCTTGCTCAGCCCTGGGGTTTCCAAAGGAACAAAGAGCACGTCTTTGTCTTCCTGCAAAGCATCCCTGACTGCTAACACAATCCTAAACCCGCATGCTTATGGTTGGGGATGTGGCTCTACTGGGGATGAATGCACCAGATTTCCTCCTCCACCGCCCTCCCCGTTGTCCTCCCTCTCCTCCCAGAGGCCTGACATGGCACATCCCTATTCCCGCAGGCCCTCTTATTTCAGGTCAGGACTCCCCTACACCAGTGCCTGTGGCTCAGTTCCCTTTCCATAGAATCACAGCGGAATCACTGTAGAGGTTGGAAGGGAACTCTGGAGATCATCTAGCCCAACCCCCTGCTAAAGCAGGTTCCCTACAATAGATTGAGCAGGGAAGTGTCCAGGAGGATCTTGAATATCTCTAGAGAAGGAGATTCCACAATCCCTCTGGGCAGCCTGCTCCCTATTTCCAGACTTGGTAGCGGAACAGAGCTGTGCTCCGCTGCCTCGAGCACAGAGGAGCCTCAGTAAGAGAAAACCACGTTAACCTCTGCTTGATTCCCCCAGCACTACGAGGAGCACCGTGTGCTCACCCTGCCCACCTGGCCACTATGCCAACGAGTCGGGGGCCGCATCCTGCAGCGCGTGCCAGAAAGGTAGGGCTGTTTCTATGCACCCCCGTGTGCTCCCATCAGACTGCATGGGCTTTAACCCGTGGCCAGATGCAACTACCGGGCAACTTAAAAGCACCGATGAGTAAACGGCTTACTTTGTTCAGGCCAAAACTAGAACAGCGTATCTCTGCCCACACTGTTATGGATGTTCTTATTAAAAATGAAAGAACAGATCTCACATGCAGTCACACTCCTGTTTGCAACAAGCTAATACTAATACCATGGGCAATACTAAATAGCACACGCAATGCGGCAGCTATTCTGGGTGCCAATTAAGCGCTCTTTACACATGCACAAGTCGTCCTTTGAAAATCTGTGCACAAAACTGCTGGTCTCACACCCAGATCTTGGCTACAGTTTGCCACGTTCGGGAGGAAAAAAGTAAACAAGCAGCAGTTGGAGGCTGTCACCGGTGACAGTGCGTGGCACCTCACTGCCTTAACTCAGTGGATTTTTACACCGGACCACGGAGGAGTCCCTGAGCGTGGCCTCTAGATCATGCAGTTAGAGATGTTAATAAGCTGATTTTCCCTTGGAAGGTGAGGGAGGGGGGTTTGCTTCCCTCCTGCTCAGCTGTAGCTCATGGCCCATGTTTCCGTGTGTCCTGCCCATGCTGAGTCCATTTGTTTGCATGCAGAACAGGAGCAACTAACAACGTGGGGACAGGGGTGGTGGAGGAAAGATCCTGAGAACCGTCTCCTTTCTCCTTCAGGTTATTTTAGCTCACAGCAAAATGCAGCTGTTTGTCTGCCTTGCCTGCCTGGATCGTTCTGCAAGTAAGAAATCCCCACGTGACCTCAGCTGGGGTGGAGCGGCACATCTGGTAGCAGCCACTGAGCGGTGGCCAGAGGGAAGACACTGTGGCTCTCCAGGCTGTAGGGACAGCGGTGCTGAGATTTGAAGGAGGTTCTACAAAAGGGGGAGGGTTCTGCCAGCTGTGCTGCCCCAAAGTGCAGGACAACTGTTGGCTTGTGTGCTTTGGGGTCAGTCCTATCCCCACTCCCACCTCAGCTGTGCTGGGGGCTGACGGACCTGAGAGAGGCGAACTTCACAGCCAAAGTTCAGTTTCATTGCCACAAAAGCAGTTCTGGGGCTTTCACAGCCCTATGGCTGTTGCTCTTTTCAGCATCTACTGAGCAGTTCCAGTCAAGTGTGCTGGGGAACAGCCCTGGCTGGGAGATCAAGTTCCTACAAGTTTCATGCAAATAAGAGACCAAGGAGAGGATAGAAATGCCATCACATTCCCAACCCTAATTAGACATATGGGAGAAACTACACTGGAGAGAGACACCACAAATGCCTACAATGTGGTAAAAGCTGATAGGCAGCAGAGCATTCAGCCTCCGGCTGCATGTGCATAAAGAAGCAGGAGGTGGGTTGGGTTGGATTGGGCTGTCCCAGTGCTGGGCTCATGGTGCTCTCACTGCTCTCCCTCCCAGCACCACCAGCTGCACGGTGTGTCTGGCCTGTCCTCCTGGGCGTGAGGCTCCGCGTGAGGCTGCTGAGGAGTGCAGGCTGTGCCGGGCAGGTGGGTCATGTGAGGGGTTGTGATCATAGGCATTGAGCAACCTCAGTGCATTGCATGCTTTGGTGCAATAATAGTGCGTGACCTCAGCAGCAGAATGGAGGGATTTCTTCCCAAAATTTGGTCCTTTAACCCAGAGGACGTTGCTCCCTGCCACCATGAGTGGCCCAGCTGACAGCTGCAGAGCAAACCACTGCTGCCCGAGCGATGGTAAAGTGGTGGTGGCCGTCCCAGTGTGGCAGGACGCGTTGTGCCAAGCCTTCCTCCAGCGTGGTTACTGCTGGGCTGTACTGGAGCACTGCAGTCAGATGTACTTAATGCAAACCAGCATTAATGTCTTTGAGACCATGACTTCCCTGACCTGTCATTCCCACAAAGCTTAGAAAACTGAGCCTTGTGTTATACTGCGCTTAGCAAGCTCCTAACAGCTGGGAAAGGTGCTTGAACCTGGAATTAGAGGGGATGAAACACCGCTGACCTCTGGCTCCCACCTTCCCTCTGCTTTAAAGCTGCAGCTCGGCACTAACCCAGCTCCCACCGTACTCCCACTCGAGCTGTTTTCAGATTTGAACCCTGGTATCAGCCAGCCTCCTTCCCTACGCTTTTGTTCTCCCCTTCCTGCCTCTTTGCCACCCAACTGCTACCAAAGTTCAGGCTCAGCTATTGTCATGCACATGAAGTATTTCATGCTTTTTCTCTCTGTGGCTTTGAAAGCAGACTCATCCATATGCAATTGCAAAGGCCCCCAGGTCCAGTCCCAGATGCTAATGTACTCTTTTGCTATTTAGGTACGTTCAAAGGTCCGGGTGATGATGCCTGCAAGCCCTGCAAGCCAGGGGAATACCAGCTGCAGCCGGGCAGGGAGAGCTGCGAGCTCTGCCCAGAGAACCACTACTGCCCTGTGAGTCTGCTCCGGCTGCTTTGGCAGCTGGGATTAACAAGTACAGCTAATACACTTTTAATTAAGGCCAATTCTAGCTTAGCTTGTTTTCTTTTCTTAAATACAGACAGAGCCCTTGTAGAGCAGTGGGGTTGCAATTAGAGCAGCAGGAGGCTGGCTTTGTTCCACCCTTGGCCTCAGTGGGCCATCAGGGCATGGTTAGGGGATGAGGTATCCATTAACGAGGTACAGAAGTGTTTAAAACCCAACAAGACCTGAATTCAATGATAGCAGGTTCATTTATTGGCCCTTGGATATTGCAGGCCTTCAGGTGGGTGGCTGCTAGCTCTACCTCTGCCTCAGTTTGTCATTTCTAATATCTTTTCTGAGACAGCAAGGCAGTGGGTACTTTGTAAAGCAGGTTTCACAGCATGCCCCAACTCAAGAAGGCATCACAGAATGGTTTGAGTTGGAAGGGACCCGTAAAGGTCATCTAGTCCAACTCCCCTGCAATGAACAGAGACACCTACAGCTCCATCAGGTGCTCAGAGCCCCGTCCAACCTGACCTTGAGTGCCTCCAAGGATGGGGCATCCACCACTTCTCTGGGTAATATGTGCCAGTGCCTCACTGGAACATGCTACACACATTCTATATGTAGCACAGAGGCAATGCTTACCCTCCTGCCACCTTCTGTGCTGTTTGGCACTGAGGAATTTGCTTTTCCTTTTGGTTAGAGCCCAGATGTGAGCCCAATCAAGTGCCCTCCTGATGCCTTCTGCCCCACGGGCAGCACCGCGCCCCAGTACTGCATGGAGGTCTTCCTGTACAAGGTGGGCAGCTCCTGCCAGCTGACGCCACTGGTGATTGTCCTCCTGGCCCTCTTCTCAGCAGGTGAGCATTGCTCTTCTTTGGTTCTGTCTTTGCACAGCACATGTTATGTTTCCTTAAATTTGGATTTCTAGTGAAGGTCTTTCTGGTTACTTATCCCTTTAAAAGAGAGCAGAAGGGTGGCGTCCCTTCCTTGTTTCTAGTAAAAGGGGCTGCAGAGCCATAAACTATCCTAGTGCCCGTTCTTCCTTAAGGCTTCCCCCATCCTGACAGCACAGTGACCTACAGTGTCATAATATACTGGGGTCAGGCTGCAATAACATGGTTAACAGGTTAAAAGTAGTTTAAATGCACAAATTGTCCTTTAAAATGTGCCTCCTCCACATCACACAACTTGTCATTTTTATGCACTACCTTCTATGTAAATGATAGTCCTTTCCACATGTGCAAGAGGGGGTATCAGTGAATATTAAACAGGGATATTATACCAGTAAGATAACGGATTTCTGGTTGTTGTTCGTCCTTGGGAAGCAGCTGTGTGTATAGGCTCCAAAAGAGGCATACCTTCGCCCAGAAGAAAGAAAATGGACTATTTCCCTTCATGTATGAGACTTCGGATTTCTTGAAAGCATTCCCCCTGCCCTCAGCTAATACTTTTCCAGCTCAAGATGAGCCATTCAGTGCAGTGACGGGGAAGCAGGCACTGGGCATGGGAAATACAGACACCTGCAACCTGCAGTAATTAGCTCATTAGTGGGTAGGGCAGGAAGCCAGCAGGTGGATGAGTCCTCAGCAAAGGAAGCTACACCAGGAATGCTCATCCCAAAACAACAAATTGGCATTCATAGTCCTAACAAAGGAAGAAGCAAGAATTGTGTAGTTTTAGGTCCAAGTCTGGGGGGAAGTTTGATCAGAGGTAACAGTTACGATGCAAAGAGCAGCTCTTACTCTCAGGGATTGTAAAAAGAGCAGAAGAGCAAGCTGGAATAGGGGTGCTCAAGCTGAGACTGATCACTGCACAGGCATGTAAAAAGAACTGCAATGGTAAGTGCCGCTTGTGCAAATAGCTCTCCTGCCAGGAAGCTTTCATCTCCTCCTGGTACTCTAAGGCATGAAAGCCCCATACCCACAAGTTTCTGTTTTAAGCTCAACAGTTCTGTGCCCCCCAGACGCTCATCCTCCAGTCCAGCTCACCGCTGTTAGAAGGCGGAGGGGAGATCAAACAGATTTTATTCCTTGCAGCAAACAGGGAGCAAAGCTGCATTAGCAGCTCTTATCAAAGTCCCCTCTTAGCACCTGAGGACTCCATGAACATAAACAAGGACAAAAAGCACTGCTGTGCTGGGCAGGTGCTGGAGCGCTGGCGCAGGGACCAGACAGGGTCCCCTCCCTGCGGATGTCCAGGGGATGTAATCACAAACCAGCGACCATGCAGAAGCTCCTCCACCTCAGGTGCCCAGATTCTGCTGTGTCAGGCTCCAGTCCAAAAATCTGCCAGGAAAGATACCAGCTAAAGTGAGTATTAATTAGAAAAAGTAGTTTTAAATGAAGCACATGAAGGGGTCATCCATGCAGGAACAACGGCCAATTAATCAGCGTTTCTGATAAACAAGTCTGAGAGTCACAGAACAGTGTTCCTCAGTGAAGCCCTGGGTGACAAAGTTTGCTAAGAAGAGGGGCAAAAGAAGCAGCCCGCACAGGAACCTGTGAGCATTTCACGCCTGGGTAACAGCTCAATTGTTTGCTGTGAGATTGTCTGCTCACGCAATCCAAATTTGGATGCATTTGTCTGGACATACCGCATCACAGCGACAGATTCACGCTCTTCTGTTTAGATCAGTTTTCCCTGATTATGCTTATGCCAGAAACAAAGAGAAATGTCACAGTACTTGATATTTTGCAATTATTTCCTTGTCTATGCACAGCCTCAAAGAAATCTTTCCTGACAGTCCTGATCCCAGTCTAGACTCAGAGTTGATCTAGGTCAGTTACTTCTTGAGCTTCATTATAAGCACCATACAGAGCAAAAGCATTTCTCAGCACGGCCTTTTAGTGGGGTGGGACAAGTGCAACGAGCCTGCATTGATAAGATGCCAGGTGGGAAATGAGAGTTCTGTGGAGCAGAGAGCAAACAGGAGTAGAAAAGCAAGTGACTGAGTAGTTTTGTTAAAACCCACTGCTCTTCTCCACATCTTTCAGGGTAACGCTGAAATGCCGAAGCGGAGTTGTTACAGTTAGCCACACATTTTCTGTGCTCAAGCTAAAGGAGAAGAAAACACTTTGTTTAGAATCATAGAATTGTTTGAGTTGGAAGGGACCTTTAAAGGGCATTTAGTCCAACTCCACTGCAATGAACAGGGATGCCTACAGCTCCACCAGGCGCTGTGCAGCCTGACCTTGAGTGTCTCCAGGGATGTGGCACCCACTGCCTCCCTGGGCAACCTGTGCCAGTGTTTCACTACCCTTATTGTAAAAAAACTTTTTCCTTACAGATTTACCACAAGATAATACAGCAGTCAGAAAGCACTGGAGCAAACCTCACTTGATGCTTTACCTTCCTGTTTGAAAGTTAACTATCACTGTTTACGTTCCTTACAGGTGCAATTCTTATAATCTTTGTACTAATTCTGAGAAGAAGGCAAGAATACAGCACAAAGTCTTTGAAGTCCCTGCTGCTACCACGAGGATCAGAGCGGCACACAACGTATGGAGTGATGGAGCACACAGAGCCCGTGTATGCTGGCTGGTAGTGGGGGAAATGCTACCAGCAAGCACTGTGTTCCCTTTTCTATAGGGTAATGCACGAGCGTGCATACCTGAAAAACGTTTAACCATCACCAACCTATTTCTGTATAGCTAAAGTAACTACAGAGAAATGAAACACGAATAATTCTTCAGTTGTGGCTTTTTGTGCTAACCAAGCTAGCTGGCAGGCATGAAATGGACTGAACCGCAGCAGCTTCCCCCTTTAATTCCTAGCTCCACCCACAATAAATACTTCTTTTCCTCCCCTTAGGAAATTTCAGCAGTCAGCTCAACCGCTGGAGTATAGAGCAGCTGCTCCAGATGCTGGGGTTCCCACAACACCATTGTTTCTACCCGAGCAGGAACTAACACAAATATGCTTCCTTTATGGAATGTGCACATTCACTTATTTATTTGCCATTCTCAGAACTTTACCTATACTTGAAAGCAAGGGTCAAACGAAAAAAGGAATCTCAAACTTTCCCCTTCCTCTCAGCTGTGGGAAAACGTGCAACTGAACTCACGGTTGATTCCTGGACAAATGTGTCCCTTCTGTTTCCTGCTGCCGTCTTTAATGCAGTGCTTCGTATTACTCCATAGAGCTACAGAAGCAACACCTTCTTCCTTCTTCTCCAGTGAAATTCATTCATGTACCAGGCAGGCTGCAAAGCCCTGCTCAGATCGTCCAGCTGTGACACTTCCACAGTGCTGTGCTTCATCAGCTCTGAGAGCCCTGGTAAAAATAGTACTTACTATTCTGAGAGCTGTGCTTTTAAGTGAGTGTGCACGGAGGTGGAAGCAGGTGTTATTTCTCACTGGAGTCCTCTCCCTGAGCTAAAGCAGCAGCAGCAGCCAGCTGAAGGAACCCAGCTGGTGGGGGTTAAGTGGCTGCTGCCCTGCACTGCTTGTTCTTCTCATCCCAGGAGAGGTTACTGTGCTTTTTAAGAAAAAGGAAATAAACAACAACCAAAAAAAGCAGTTCTCTGATCTGTTTCATCTCTGTCAGATGAGAAAATGGACAGGAAGAGAGGTGCGTTATCCTCTGTGGTCAGCAGTAACGCAGATGGTAATCTGCCACCTGGGTCAGCAGCAGCATGGACCAACCACACACCAAACTCAGTCCCATCCCAAGACCCTTTCTGCCCTCAGTCTCCAATTTTGCACTGAAACCTGGTTACCTCCCGTCCTCATGCTTTGTTCTTTTCTTCCCACCTCCTCCTCGCTCCCAGCTACTTGCTTGAAATGCGCTGGCTCTCAGAATCCCCCGTTCTAAGAAGAAATGGGTCCTCGGCAGCAGTGACCACCCCGGGACGTGATAGGGTCCTCTCCTCGTGGCTGCTGTGACTGCAGGAAATGATGCTCAAAACCCTCTTCTGTTCTTCAGTCCTGAGAGCTGGGGGCAGGGTGTGCGCAGCCCCTCTGCCGCGCTCTCTGATGCTGTCCGTAGCACGCAGGCACTAAGTTTCTCAGTGGGCAAAGTCAGGGCTTTCCACAGGAGTAGCAAATGGATGGAGTCCTGATAACACAGCACCAGGTTATCTCAGCAGAACACTAAACCAACAGTACCAAAGCATATTTCTGATTTGCTTTTAAAGAAGCGCAGGTGCAGTCAGGCATGGAGATTCCACCCATGAAGGACGTTGGCCCCAACCTAAAACCTGGCTGAGAAACAAAATGTGGTTGAATTCAAACCTGACCAAACAGGAACGGCAGCAGTGACAGCTGAATGGAGCTGGTACGTCTGCGTGATTGCAGCTCAAAATACTTGAAGTCTGTACAATCCCGAGTAACAGAAAACAGCACTGTAACAGGAGAAGCTGGACTGCAAAAAATGTCAGGTTTTTTATGGTAAGCAATGCTGTGAAAACAAGCCAAAATACAATCATTAGCACCTCCACGTGAGCTTTAAGTATTATTTCCAGCAAGTCTCTTAGGAAATCCCAGAGCGCAACTTTGCACTGCGAAAACATCCAGTTCTTTCACTTCCAAACCATGCTCAAACGGCACACGTGTGACTAAAAAATAAACAACAAAAACCCAAATCACAAAAAAACTGCAAACATAACTGTATCGATCTGTTTTTCCCAAAAAGGAATTAGCAACTTCTTAAATAACGAGGAATACATTTTAATGCTTAATAGGACACTGAAGTTTCTCGAACAGTCAGACATGGAATGTGATTCAACACTGTGGAAAAATCGCATTAATAACCTTTCCAGGGCCTTTGCTTTTCAAAGTAAATTCAAATAAAAGAGCCCCTAAAAACTGACCATAAACACAGAGCTATAGAACAAAACAGACATTTAATTTGATTGTTCTTCCTAGATCGTAAGCAGATTCTCCGAACGTATTCAACTGAAAATGGTTTCTAGGCTTGCTCACGTGATGAAGGAACAGCACATTCTGAATTTACCTATCACGTACCAGCACTGATGAGTTTGCTGGGCAAGCTATTAAGTACATGCTTTAACGTCACATAATATGCCATACTTAGATGCTGTTGGGTTGAATTTATAACAGGAAATCTGTAAGTTGTTGATGCTAAGAAGTATTGAGTTGCATCATGAGAAAGCTCAGTTTTTCCAAGGTTGTTTTCCCGTATTTGAATAGCGGGAGAAGGAATTTGGAGAACACTTATTTAATTTGTTGTTTTTTTAAAACAATACTTCAGTCTTTTTTCCCAGTGCCGGAGAGTAAAGTAGAGGAGTCTTCATTAAAAACCACTTTTTCTCAATTGGAAGTAAAACTTCTACCAGGTCACCTTCTGAGTGAGGTGAGGCTCACGGGGTCAGTACATGTACAAAAGGAAGAACATGATCCAGGCCTCTTTTAAGGATCGATCTCCAGAGCATGTAATCAGCGTAAGAAACGATTCCCTAGCAATTCAAAACCGAACTTCTAGTCTGCAGTCTTTTTGTCTGTGATGCAAGCTTCCACTGGCCAAGCAGCTTAGTAGCAAAGAGCAGGGAAGAGGCAGAAGGAAGCAGAAAGTCAGACAGCCACTCACTAAAATCTGTTTGTGTCAATTCAACGTTATGAAAAGAGTGCTGAGAGGGACTGCTTTGAACACTGAAGTCTTTATTTACCCACAGACAGATACAAAAGGGGCGGCTGTCCTGCATCCTGCCATACTAAATGTGCTTGTGGCCCCACCTGTGAGGAAGGCAGGGAGTTGTAGGCTCCACGACCGATCTGAAAACCGATGGTGTTTCTGCAACAGTGACAATCAGTAACTACTGGAGCTGGAGGCTTCTGGAAGGGGGAATCTGCCTATTAGGACATTGGGAATAACTGTTCCAGGGTGCCAGAGTCTACGTACGAAGAGAAAAAGCAATGGAACAACTACAAATTTAACAAATTATAAAAACAGTGGAATGTAAAGGTAAGATTTTATAATAACTTACTTATTTAAAGGTATTCTTATAAAGTCTTCCTTACATGGTTATAGTATTCAAACAAATAATGGTCCCAATGACATAAAATTCCTTCATTTTGTTTCAAAGTGATGAGGACAATCTTTCTACTTTACTACCTGATCTCACTTTCCTGAAGAAGCGACAGAAATGTACATAACACATTTTTTTGGTTTTCATTTTAGGCACAGGCCTATGCTTCAGTCCTGGTATAACAAATAGCTATAGGCGAGGGAAAATTTCCCTCCAAATCAACTAAGAAATCTTCATTGTTTCCTTGAGTGCAAGGCTTGGCATACCAGTTTAAAAACACAAACACGTAACACTTTCCCCCCATTCTGAACTGAGCTATTTTCTCCATAATTATTTTGGGGAAGAAAACCCAACATTTTCCAACAGTGTTTATACAATGGATTCAAAGAAAAAAGCATTTGTTTGCTTACAAAATAGAAATCAAAGAGTTCAGGACAAGGGTAAGGCTACATTTAAAATGGGTTTCAGTTAATAACTCCTAATAACACCAAAGTTTTAAGTGTTGGGAACAAATGGGGATTTCAATAATTCCAAAAACTAAATCTGTAATCAAATTCTGAAGAAAAAACGTTTGGAAAGAAACATACATTTTATGATATAGCACGGCTTCCATTTCAAAATGGCTACACAGAGTTTCTGCACTATCAAAGGCAAACTAAGCTAGAACATGCACAAATTCTTCAATGGACGTGAAGGCACACATTCTGTTTACACAGGCTGGATAATGTGGCACAAGTCAAAACTTATAACACCGCCTAATCAGTCACACACCAATGACACACACTGGGAAGAAACAGGTAAAGACATTTTTCTCTACCATTTTTTCCTAGTTCTAATATTATTTCCATTAAAACTAAATCTTGTGTATTTATCTCACTGCAGGAGTAGGAACTCCATGGGAGCAAAGAACTCAAAACAGCTTTGCTGACACAATGCAGTGGTCATAAGCTAGTCAAGAGCACAGCTCCTAAAAAAACTCCAGAATGATTTCGAGCAGACTGCCAAGTCAAGTAGCCAGCTCTACATAAACTGTATATAAAGGAACGGAGGCGGGCTAAGTTTCGTGTTAAAATTGTTCCTCATATGCTTTTTTACAAAAATCGCCTTCACTCATAATTAGTTGTTTGGATAAATCAGTTTTAGCACTTGGGCAGCTAGTCAAGCTTCACCTTCTGTTCCGTTGTTTCATCCATGGTTTTCTTTTTTCTTCCTTGTTGGGCAGTTTTTGCATTGCCATAAAGTTGCAGTGCCTAGAATCCAAGCATTCCAAATAAATGTTTGCCTCTGCATTGTACTTGGCATTGAGAAAAGAAACATTTTTTTCTTCAAATAATAGGCTTGGTATTATTTATTCTTATTAAAACAAGAAAAATCCTAGGGCACTGGGCCTAGATTGCAAGATGATATCCCTTTAAATCCAGACCTGTACAGCTCTGCAAGACCAAATCGCTTCTATTTTGCTGGAATGAAATACAGGAAAAAACAGTATAGAAAAAAGTCTCTTATAGTGTAAGATTTCCCATCTCTGGTACAGGGTACAGGGTGTGCCTTTCCCACCATATACCATATTTCTTAGTGGGAAGATACTGAAAAATATGGTTTAGGAATCATTGGAGACTTACAAAATAAGAGCACAAACAAATTGTTATGTGTGTGGTTATTGTTGGGATATGCACCTGGATCGTGAATGGCATTCAAGCACTTGCTCAAAAACACACAAGGCAAGCAAATCTCATTGGGACCACAGACCAAGCCATTTCTCACTTAGAAGGACTCAAGAGCTAATATCTTCTTTCAAGGATATACTATTTTAAACATCTGTTGATTGACAAATACTATCTCAAAATCTATGATTACACCTACCTGGTTTGATATTAACCCACCTCCAATCTGAAAGAATATTGGAGGGAACCTTATACATTCGTAACAATTCAAGTGTAACTGTAATGCTGAGTAATAAGTTTGGTTTGTCCTGAAGTTTTCTGAACTATGTAGTTCGTTATCAGTGCAGAAGCAGCAGAAGACTGCTGTGGTTGGCTCAGTGGATTTATAAAACAAAACAAAACAAAACAAAAAATCCACACCCTCCCCCCCACCCCCCATGTAACCTTTACAGAATATATGTAAAACTGTGTCCTTCCCTGGTAATATTCACAACTTATCTACAAGATAGTGTTGGCAGTAGTAACTGCAGTCTATGACTATTTGCATTCGGCTCTCATCCATCTGTTCCTCTCCTTTCTCTTAGGCTTCAACTTGTTCAGTTTTTTGCGGGGTTTCTCAGTCTTCTGAGTTTCAACAGAATCCACCCCAAGAACATGTTCAGAGCAGCATAACTGTCCGTTCAATGTAGAATTTAGTACTGTCCCATCTTGGTGTTCCTTGCAAAAAGAATTTGGGCAGAAGTGGCAAAATGAAACAGAAGGTTTGCCACAAACATCACAGTGGTGCCAAGGACACTCCCACTTCCCTATGACCAAAAACAAAGAACAAATTAGCAGGGAGTAAAAAATGTCAGCGTCTTTTAAAAAGTTTTGTCTTTTAGCATCTGAACAACACACAACTTTCTCCAGAAAACAAGATGAGACAGCAACCACTATGTCAAAAATCAAAATGCTACATCATACTTCTGAAGCTCATCTGACATCATTAAGTAGCAGACTTGACATCCTTTCATTTAAATACAACAGTCAGTCCAAGTAGAAGAAATTATTCAGGTTTTATTCAGTAGCAGTTTACAGAACTTGCAGGCTGGCAGAATACTCAAGAAGACCAATGGCATCCTGGCTTGTATCAGAAATAGTGCTGCCAGCAGGATCAGGAAGTGATCATCCCCCTGTTTCTGTGCAATAACTGAGTTATTTATTTAGTCAAGTTAGGCAAGGTGACTCACCAAAAGGACGTTTCACCAAACCAAGACAGGAGAGATGATAGGCTTTAGTACAGGATTTCCTGTCGCACAATACCAGCTGGCCTCCATCACCACAACGGAAACAGTCATCTTCAGATTCTTTCTTCCCTTCGTTTTTTGTTCTGCGCCTCCGTGTTCTCTTTTTGGTCTTTTTGCCTTTTTCTTCGGAGGCATTAGTGGAAGAATTCTAAAAGATTAAGTAACAAATCTGTAAATGCCAGTTTTGCAAAGGAAAAATTTAACACAAATAAGCAAAACCATTGGCATTCCTGGTAGACAATGCACACAGGCAAAAATTTGACTTCGTGCAGACCAGCATCCACTTCTCTTCTGTAAGGAACAGACAAAAGAATTTCAGGAACTATAACTGTGTCCAAAGTGCTAGCAAGAATACACCAAACCATAACCCCATTTCAATCTGACATTTTCTGCTTACATTTTGTCCTATTCTATCTACCAGTGCAGAGAGTCCTGCAGAATGGAACTGTAACGTTTCATTCCTTCATGGTTGTCTGCATAAACTGATCACAAGATTTTGTGAAACCCTGCTTGAGCCTTTCCCTTAAGGAAAAGCAGCAGTGCAACTTGGGATTTTAAGCCCACTATCTGAAGCACCTGATGCTGAGCAGTGTGAAGGACCACAAGAAGGTTTTTATATTTACAGCTGAGAATTTTTTTTTCACTTGGGAACATACTTGTCCCTTCCCTTGCACTCCTACACCAGGTCTGGATGACAGGTTTAAAATTCATGTGACCTGAACCACACAGGCCATTTTGTGACACAATTTTACATCTATTTTTCCACCCCATTATGTTTATTTTTCAAAACTCCCATTTTTTATTTTTTAGTTTAACTTCACTTGAAAGATCTTTAATGAACTTAGCACACATTCTGGATTTTTAGACGGAGGAAATACAAGCTGAGAAGTCAGAACAACTTCACTGGCTATAGCCAGGTTTTGCAGGACAGGATTTACTTAATAACATTCAGTTTTGTGCTACTATCTCTCCCTGAATTCAGTCCAGTGAAGCACTTGAGTACCTTTAGTCAGTTTGTTCTAGTGTCTGGCTCCTACATACTTCCAAGGGGACGGGGATCAATTGAAGGCTATTCCAGTTAGTGCCAGTACCTAGCCATGTTTCCCATTCAGGACCTGACGTGATTAATTCTTACCACAACATAAAACTGGTCCACCTACACATAGCTCAAAAGGCAAAAACAAGGCTAATAGTTAGACAAGACACAGTCAAATTCTTGTGACATATTACTTGCCTTTGGTCTGTCCCCAAGAAATCCACTGCAGTTTGGGGCACCACATTTGCAGACTGTTTTTTCATTGCCCAGACAGTCAAGGTTGTAATTGAAAGTCAGCTCTGTCCCTGAGTGAGATAAGACATACTGTTTTATTACGAAGGACAAGGTAATGAAGTCTATCAAAATTACTACAACAAATAAAGGTTTTATTATCTGTCTTCTAATTTTGTACTTGCTTGCTGATGTATTCTTGCAATTTTTTTTTCTCCTTTTTTACTGATCACAAGCACTGACCGCATAGGCCATATACCTCTATATCTATATGTAGCTGTAGAAATGTGCAATACAGCTTTATCTGTAGCTATATATATACACATGTGCGCGTGTGTGTACACAAACCAGAATATGCATATTTTCAAACATCCTTCTAAGATTCACTCAAGTTTATCTTCAGTTGAAGAAAAGATGCAGAAATACTGTTTGAGATCTCTAAAACAAAAACTGCTCTACTCTTTTGACAGACAACACAAAACGAGTGCACAGATAGTAAGGGATCTTTGGTACAACCTTAGAAGTAAGCAATAAAAAACAGCTATAGGATTCCCTGTTAAGAAGCAATACAGTAAAAGGAAGATCAAAAGCATCTCTTCCGTGTGCCGAGTTCTCTACAAAAGTACTTTTACTGAATCAGTTAAACCATGAGCTCCCATGATTTAATATAACCACGTGAAATGTTTAGTTTAGCAAATTAAAATAAAACCAACATAAACTGAAATACCTGCAGGAATATCACACACAGCAAACAGGCCAACACGAGTATCTCCATTTACTGTCCATTTCAGAGTTTCACAATTTGGTTGGCAGCTGTGATTCATAAAACGAGAATAGTTTCCTTTGGGGCCAGCATCAATAATACGGTCCTGGAGACCAAATCAGCAACAGAATGAATGTTTTTACTTTCAGAACAGACGTGACTTTGCTACCCAGAAAAGTCGAAGTAAATCGATGTTACATGTTGTATTGAAAACTGTAGTGTCCCATGGGGCCTGAAATGAGACACTCCCAAAGCAATACTCTTGATCTAGCTCACATTGTCCCAGAACCCATCTCAGCCACAGGGCAGGATAAGTGTTCTTGTGAGCACTCTGGTGGTCCTTCCAAAAAGCCTCAAAACTCAGACTAAGTCCATTTACCTTTTGTTTTGCATTCAAAAAGCTGTTAAGCATTTACAAGCACCATGCTTTATGTTATTCACCACGTCAATGAATGACTGCTTGCAGAGATTATCAGTTTCTTACCAGCTTTCTCTCCACAAATCACCCTATTTAACAAGCTGATGTTGTATGCCAGTTTAGTAGAGGAGCGAGAAACTCAAGCATTAAGACAAACATGGTTTCAACATTCTTAGGCAATAATGCCTGTGCAATAACTCCTAGGTTACAGAGCTAACAAAACCCAGTAGTGGTAGAAATACAGAGCAGCACAGTCTTGAGGAAAAGTGATTAGGACTGCAAAAATATGCAGGACTGACATCCAACTCTTCTTTCCTTGGGGATACTTTTTTTCTCCTAAATAGCTGTCTGGGGACTAAAGCAATGAAAAAAGCACGTGTTTATAATCAATCTGCCCTGGTCTACTGGTTTCCCACTTTCTTCCTCTCAGGAACAAAACACTCAGAGAGCTGCACAGAAAACTGCAGATGCTGAATTAATTTGCTGCACTGGCCAGAATCAATTTGTGCCGTGCTAGCTGGCTACTAACGAAGATGGTACACTCAAGAGAGAGTTGCTACAAAAACCATGAGCTTATTTTTGCTATAAGGAAAGAAAGGGGTAGATAGTTAAAAACAAAAGTTCAAATGTCCAATATAGGTTGCAGCCTTACAATTATGTTCCACACTACACAAATTACTTTTTTTACTTGAAATTTTAGTAAAAGTATCATTAACAGTAATTCTTTCAACTGTATTATTTCCCAGAACTTCACACTTCCTCGAGACTGGGCAGATAAATAGTCTTGCTGTAGCTGATTTCAAGCGGCAAAGCACAAAATGTACAGATCTTAATATATACGATATTACATTACCTGGTTTGAACCAATGAGATAGATACATTATATACTGAGAATGGAGAAAGCAGGCACAGAAATACAAACTTATGAATATTTGAAAGAGCAGAGCATCACAGGCAGCTGAGTGACCTATCAGGGTGATCCAAAGAGGGAAGAGAAGGAGAGAAATCAAGGTATTGTTACAACTAAAAACAGGGAATAATTTTTTAAACACTATACCTTATCAATAGTAAGCATATAGAAGTGAGTAATGTCATTTTCATGTGCATATTTGATTCTTGCCATACATTCCTCTTCATCAATGAGCTCACCAACATACTCATTCACAAACTCTCCCTGAAAGATACCAAGTATCACTAGTGAAGTATATACCAAACCCACAAACAACATAACAAATTAACAATTCTTTGCTAGGCAAGAATGATTCATACCTTTTTAATGTCCCTCTTTGCAACCAAACCCCACCCTTTCCCATCTGTTTTGATGATCTCTGTCTCAGGGTATTCACGTTTTGTAAAGCACTGGTTTTGGCATCGTTCTCCTGCTGGACAAACTTGTGGATGACATTCATACATCAGCATCCGATTGAGGCACTCAGAATCAAAGCCACAAGGGTTTTCATCTGTGGGTTTGCAGTTGCACTTGGGAATCTCAGAAATGTCAGCAGTATATATCTGCACTTTACCACAAGGTTTATTCACCTGAATAATACATTAAAATAGTTCAAACATCACTTTAAAACATCTGTATTTACGGTAAGAATTATTACAGCTGTTAATAAGTTAGTTTTGCAACACTAGATGTTCCAACAGTAATGAAATTTCCTAATTGCGCGACTCTAAAGGAAGCACAATTACCAACACAACATTACAACCTCTCCTCCCCATCTCACTATTCAGCTCCTCCTCTCCAGTTCTATCCTAGATCTCTGAGTATCCAGTGTCATTTCCTCAATCTTTACCTTAATATGCTTGTATGGTGGAGGTTTACGTTCACTTTCTTGGGTCTCTTTGGCTTCTCGCTGTAGCTTTATTTCTCGAAATCGAGCTTCAGCTTCTTGCAAAGCTTAAAAAAAAAAAACAAAACAGGACTGTTGCATCAACAAAAACACTAGAAAGAGAATGACTCTCCTCAAGTTGACCTGCTTAGTCCCCTGTGTGTTAAAGAAGCATTTCTACTTCCTAGCTAAACCATTAATTTTCTTGCAAACAATGCTTCTACAGTGTTAACACTCAACAAATTTATCAGTTAACACTCTTAACAAATGTATCAGTTCTACTCTGCCTCTGTTCTATTCAAGCTTTGCTTCCCAAAAAGCCAGTCATCAGAAAGAATTTCAGTTAGATGCTAGTCTTTTACAAGTAACGAAAGTAGTGCTTTAATTCCAAGTTAATAATAGTGACTACTGCACAGGACACTAAAACAGAGTTTTGTAATTCATTATTGTGAAACAAATGCACAGATACAGTCCCGAGACAATGTGTGAAAATGTAAAGCATGCACATAACAAGATCATTTTTCCTTTACTTCTAACTATGTACCATTTTTGAAGACTTTTCCAATTCCTTTAATCCCCCGGTATCTACTCCCTCTGTCTCCCTCCATATAAGGGAACACCCGTGCTTGGTGCGTCCAAAAGTAATCCTTAGAACCAAAGAAAAATACAGGAAATTCTCCGATTTCATGCTTCATTTTCTGGATATTTGGGGGAACGTTTTTCGGATGGCAAACTTCTGCAGGCCACCATCTAGAAGTACAAACAGAAAAATGCAAAATTTCTGTAAGCTTAACAAAATCACCTCGAAGAGCAGTAACTGATTATTATTTCCAAATACAGGATGAAAAAAAAACAAAGCGCCTCAAAATAAAACACAAAACAAAACATCCTGAAGGAGATACGTTCCTCCCCACACTCCAGCTCACTAAGGCACAGGAAAAAGATTGGGTAGGAAAGGAAAGCCTGACTCTCAGACCTGTGGGATTTTTCTCTGCCTGCAAGATACACATAAATCCCCTTCTATCCGGTTAGCAAAAATAACAACTCTGTATTTGTCAAAGATCAAGAAATAGCGTATAAGAGCTACTAATGCTTTCCAGGATAAACCCCACCCATCTCTATCGCGCTCAAATCTCAGTGTAAGTGTAACAGCCTGAGTGACTCCCAGCCAAGGAAGGCAGTAATTTAGCCTATTACAAGTTATACACACTCAGTTATTTGAAGAGAACTCTGAAACAAGGGACAGAAGGCCTGTATGGCAAAAGCACACATCAGAAGTCTGCAAGGAGTCTTGTATGGGCACTGCTGTGGCAGAGAGCAACAGTCAAGCTTTCAAGTCTTGGAACATGGGTGCTAAGCACAGGCAAAGCTCTAAGGGAGATGTGATTCCTAGCTTAGAGACATGGGAAATCTGTGTGCACAAAGGCACAGAAAAGACAGCTGTATGACCCTTAATTAAAACATGTCATTATCACTGTAAAAGAAAACAAATTGTTCATCAGACCTGTAATTTCCCAGTTTAACCCAAATAATATCCTGGAAATGGAGTTTCTTCCCCGCCCTGCAGTCATTGCAGTACCAGCTCCCATCTGGCATTTCGATGTTTAAACAGTCCGGGTGAAATGCTGCAGGACATGATTCGCAGCACAACAAGCTTCCTCCTTCCAAGAGAAAAAAAGATTGAAAAACATCAAGACAAAACAGAAGGATTTGCATTCCAACCAGATTCAAAGCAGTGAGGTTTGTGGTAAGGTCTGCCAGAATAAAATGGTTAAAACATGCCAGCTTGCAACACACATCATCTAGCTGTGCAGAGTAACCAAATGGTCTTGACTGATTTGAATGCCTGGCAGACTCCAGGTAGTAAATACATACAAATTAAAAAGCAAGCTAATGATATAAAAGCCAGAAAAATGCACCACAGGAAAATTAGTTTGTTTTACTTTAATGACTACAATATATTTAACATAGCTTAATATATACTAGTAATTCAACATATGTAACACTTTAACAACAAAAATTAAGCCTAATTAAATTTCTCTCTCTCTTTGTTTCCCTGTAGAGAAGAGGTAGGGATGAGGTTGTTTGTTCCATGAATTACCACTAGAAAGTTAGCTGCTGTTTAGTAAGCTGCTATGCTGCATGTTAATTCGTTAACAAATCAGGTAAATTCTCATTGCCACGGTTTAACCAGCACGATGCATTTTGTGCTTCTCAATACAAAATGAATTTATTACTCAGCATAAAGCAAAATGCCCTTAATTAGTGGCACTCTAGACACTAATATGAGTTCAATTTGCTGCCTGCTACTAAAGTAAAAGCAACTCTTAAAATATTTATGTTTTAATATTATGTATTAGCAATAAGGAAACACAAAAAGCTTCAGTACATTGAACACAGGGGAAAGAACAGAGAAGGATTTCTCATTATGCGTCTCTGGTAAAGAATTAAATCAGGCTTCTGGTTGCTGGACAAGGTCCGAGTGAAAATATTCTTTAACAAATTATATCTGCAAAGAAAGGCCGCTCAAGAACTAAAAGCAGCACAAGCCAACTTGAAGGTATTTCAATACCTAAGGGAGCTGAACTTAGCACGCCACATTTCTAATAGCTTTCTGTAAAGAGATTAGTAAAATAAAATGTAAATTGAAGAATAAAACATTTTGATGCTGCACATATGTAAGAGCTTTGCATCAGTTTACCTTTGGAACACACAAAGCACCAGCTCACATTGACATGCGCGTGATGACTTTTTCCTTTCATGGCAGTGAAATGATTCGTACAAACAATGCTGTTGGAAGCGATGACTGCACATCCCGCAGCAATGCACACGTCTCCAGCATGGTATGCAACAGGACAGCGAACACAGCGCATCATCTTTCCTAGCAAAGCAGAACACTGCCATATTTATTTGTGAACAAAACCCATTTATTATTTGAACTTGAAAAATAGTATTGCTGCTGGAAATAGCTGATAAACACAATAAGTGTTTCAATTATATTTTCAAGGTTTACATATTTACTTTCAGTGACAACATTGAATTAAAGGTTTTTAGAGAACATTATACTGAGCTTAAAGCACTGTAACATTTAAATACAAACACTTCAGCTATGAACAGAGCAGACAACCTTTTCTCAGTCACACAGTTGTGTCTACAAAGGTTTCCCAAGGCTAAAAATATGCACAGAATAATACAGAATCATAGCATGGTTTGGGTTGAAAGGGACCTTAAAGCCCACCCAGTCCCAACCCCTGCCATGGGCTGGGTGCCTACCAGCTCAGGCTGCCCAGGCCCCATCCAGCCAACCCAGCCTTGAGCACCTCCAGGGATGGGGCACCCACAGCTCTCTGGGCAGCCTGTGTCAGGGCCTCTAAGTAAAGAACTCACTCCTAACAGTATGTTCACGTTCAGCAAGCCCTGCTGCAATATTTGAATCAATCAGTAGTAGCTGTATGCTTGTAATTACAGCGAGGAACTACTACACGAGCAGAATCGTTACCTTGACATACCATAAACAGACTTAATTTATCAGTAATAAACATGTAAAAATGAAACTACCTTTTGAAATTCGTGGATGGGAGGGGTTACTAACATGACAACTGAGGCAGCTGTGCAGAGGACATCGAAAACCCCTGTTCTCAAACACAGTAAGATGGAATTTTTTCACACAGGCTTCATGGTAGAATTTTCCACAGTGGGATACGACACAGCGCTTCAGATCTGCCTTTCTCTCTTTACACACAAAGCAGGTATGCACACCTAGTGGCAAAAGTAATAAGAAATCACGTAACTAGTTTTTCATTCAGACCTGTGCATTTAAAACACTTCTGGGAGTTTTTGTTGTGTGTGGATGAGGGTTTTGGTTTTTCTTTTTAATTCCGTTATTTGAAGCAGCAATTTATCTGCTTTAACACTTCACTGTTAAATACTGATATGTTTAGATACAGATAAAATAAAACACAACAAAAATAAAGTTACAGTGCAAATCAACCACAGTTAATGTGTACATAGTAACACCCAAAGTCTCACTGATCTGCTTTTGTGTTCTTATTCATAAGTGTCAGTGTGCCAGGACAACCCTGAATTTTGTTTTCAAAGCAATGAAGTAGGATGGTAGTTTGTCTGTTATCCTGTAAAATTTGGATCGTAGGCCCACAAACTAAGGACAAGTATCCTCTATTCATCTCTCCGGACTGCTTGGAACAACCTTACTCAGAAGCAGCCTTTTTTTTCCAGCAAGGTTCACCACCTGCACTGAACTGAGCTTATGAGCAAGAGCACAAATCTTTAACGTTTTGAGATTAAGAGCTTCCAAGCAGTTATTGCAGGATTAAAAGCAAATGAAATTAATAGCAGTAAGGTGGTCTTTTAATGGGAAAAGCAAAAGATCTATGCAGACACAAAAAGAACTGAGAAAGGACTTAAAATGTTTCACTTGCTGCTTTCTTTTCCAGGATTTCTTATGTCTTTGTGGCAGACCTTAAATCTACTCTGTATTTGTACACAGATACAATCTGCAATTATTAATGCAGTGGAATTCAGAGTAAATCAGCCAAGTTGCAAGAGATTTCTCACTGAAAACAGAGCGAGCATCCTAAACCATGGCACAGTTCACGGTAATACATGAATTCCCACACCATCAGGCACCAAAGGGTGAGTACAGTTTGTTCACAGATACATAATCTGTATGGGATGATTTCCTGTAACAATGTATGGGAAAATGACACCTTTTCTTTTTTAAATTTAATAGAAAGGGACAAACTTGCCTGATGTACACTCACTACAAACGAATTTTCCTGCTGGTCTTCCAGAGAGCCCAAGGCAGCTCACATGAAAAGCTCGATAGCAGAGTCCTTCACACAGCAGGAGATCACCTGTTTTTTCACATAGCTTTTACAACACAAAGGCATTGAATGTTAAAGAAAAGTTCATATCCAGAAAAAATAGTATTCACTATTCCTTTCCATAAGTTGCTCCTCAATATCTATTTTCCCATGGTCGAAATCAAACTTAACAAGTGAAATACAACAGTACAAGTTTCATCACGTGCCCCTGCTTCCTGTTGCAACAAATACTTGTCATTAAACTGTGAGAAATACCACTGATATAAACACGGTACATGAGAACATACCCAGTAAAAAAGAAAAGAAAACAGCTTTAAGAATTTTTCCCTGAGTAAACTGATGTATCTGAGAAGGGTTAAAAGAATCCTTTTTTTTTCCTTTTCTTTGGCAAAAGGAAATTAATCTAAGAGACACAATGATACTTCTATATCCAGGCTGTTAGCAGTGACATAGAACTAAAAAATGAACTCAACAATAATGCTGGAAGAATTTAAGCGATTAGGCAACATTTAAAGATAGATAGATAAAAGCTCATCATCATTATGTACAAGAAGAAATGGAAACATAACTGCTTTTCCAGTCTGATGAAAAAAAAACTTTAATCTGCCCAGAGCTATCGTGTTACCCTTTCATAACCTAAGAACTCTGTAAGCATAGTTCCAGGAAGTGTTCTGCTTGCAGCGAGCATGCTGTAAGTGCAGTGCAGCCACCTCTGCTGTGCTCACGCCGAAGTGCACAACCGTGTCAGATTTCCTTCTCTTTATTAGCAGACAAGCAAGCAGTTCTCTATCATTCAATCCAGTGACCTGGCAACATTCATGCGCTGTCCTTGAGGTACAAATCACGTTTATTTTACTGATCTGGAAGCTAAAACAGAAAGGCTAAGACACTTATTTTAGCTCAAGAAAAAAAAAATTAGGAAGGAAGAATTCAATTTACTGATACAGGGACCTGTTCACTAACGTCTCCTCCATGCAATAGGCACAATAAACCTGTTTCTGCCTTAATATAGTCATTTTCAAATTAAAAATACCTCTTCCAGGATACCTCAGAAGACACAGCTCCCTGCCCAGCTACAGTCTCTCACCTGACACACATATTCTTTTTTTGTTCCCGTTCCTCGCTCAGACTTTTTGGATGATATAGACACTTCAGTCTGAGTTTCATCAGCACTTTCATAGGGAGACTCTGAGCGCTCATCTCCTGGGCCATCGAAGATCTGAAGATTAAACATACACGTTAGAGAAAGCAGCCACGTATGCAAATTTTGTTCAGAATGTCAACTGAAGGAAGCAAACAGACTGCAATTCAGGCTAACAGATTGAGGTTAGTTCTTTCGGTTTTGTTTCCCCACCTTTAAAAAAAAGTTTGATTAAATTCACAGTATGCACTTATGGAAGTCTCAACAACAGGACAATATAGCAACTATTTTCACAAACTCAACGGTTCCCAAAACAAAACACCAAGACTTTGTAATATGGCATTTTATTTGTACTCAGTCCTATAACCCAGTTAGTCAGTGCCTAGCCAGTAACATGGGGACATTGTAAAAATCCACTATTAAAGCTTGAATACATGCTTTACAAGGTATTAACAGTGTATTTTAGAAAGAAACGCAGTAAAACTTCAAGCTGCATACCAAAGTCTCTGACTCAAATATTCTTCAAGAAAGTGGTAACGTTACACAGAAGAGAGAAAAACTATGCTTAAGGAATGTAATAGCTAACAATGAATTCAAAATACTCCAAAAGATGACCTTGTCACGCATAAATCTTACATAAAAAGTCTTACCAAATGTGTTAAAGTTAGAAGATTCCTAAAAAAAATATATTCACAATTTACTTTAAGGACAAAAAATCCTAACATTTAAGAGAAAATACCACGCAGTTTTCAGTTCAACAGAATTCAGGGATGGGATGCATGTATGAGTCATACGTCCTGTCTTGTTACAGAAGAAAATGCAGAATTTCATACTGCTGTCCCCGTTCCGAACTCAAAAGAATTGTTTTGGCTACAGACATTCTCTAGGAGAGCATCACGATTTGCAACTGCAAAACAAACCTGTCACTTCTCTTGAGGCTTCTTCTAATGGTTATTCACACATATCAAAAATAATGACTCATGTCCCTTCTGAGTTGTCAAACTGTTACCCATAGCTGACGATGCTTTCTTGAGGTATTTCACCTACAACAAAAGCCCTCTGGAACCACCTCCCGTGGAAATATGCTGCAGTTAAACCCATTTCAATTGTTTTTGGTAAGCCAGAATGCAGTCTAAATGTCTCACTATAGATTTTTTCCAGCCTCAGGAGAATTTTGGTGGCTTTTCTCCAACTGGAGACAATATTCTCCAAATCTCCAAGTACAACATTTAAAGCCAGTGAGCATCTGACTTCTCCTCTGCACTACCTCTGTTCCACTGCCTACGGAGCTGCCCAAACCTTTTCCATACAACATTGAAACTCATTGTAAATTGCCAGAGAGCACAAGAGATCATTTTGCCAAGAGCTGTTTGTCAGGACACAACCAGCCCACTCTATATGAAGAATTTGCTTTCTGTTTTCATACATACAATCTTATATGTATCCATATTAAAATACAATTGATTAAAAATGGTCCAGCTCACCAAGTAATTGAGACAGCTAAGTGCACACTCCCTGTCAGCAGATCTCCACATCACGTGCAAATTTATTATAAGTGATTTATTTTGAAATCAGAGATAAAAATATAAAGACATCAGGCCCAGTATTAGTCTTCATAAAATACCTTGTGAAATGCTGGCTTTGACTGATCACTTCTCACTGTTGCTGGCAGCTAATTTGTATTCCTCCATTTAACATTTGCTCTCCTTGACTGCATCTAAAAATATTTCATAAATTGGATCTGACTTCTTTTCAGATTACTACCAAGACTCATATTACAAATGCATTTCCCCAAACTATTGAAGTGATTCCTACCTACATTTCATCTATGAATACTTCTACAATTGGATTCATCTTGAGATTCTGCCCAGTGGTTTTACAAGCAGTATCCTTCAGTAGGTTAAAAGAAACTGAATGTAAAGCCATTGCTTTGTTCAGATACCAGGAAATCTCTGATCTCTGGAAGGAGATGGAAAACATCAAACTGCAAATGCACGTGGAATGGATGGCCAGGAGGAGCCAGGTTTTGCTGGGAAATGGTGGATTAAGAAAAGTAGTACTGGAGTTCAGCAGAAAACCAGAAGTGTTTTCCCTTAGGGTTTAAGTAAACTTACACAACGCTCTTTATTTCTGTTTAAACTCTTCCCACAGAAACACTACTTGGTATAAGCAGTGCACTGCTCTATCTTTTTTTAGTACGTCATTATGTTCCTGTTAGAACTAGCCAAAATTAGTCACTTACAGAATAATAATAATAATAATAAAACCACAAAAAACCAGCTAGATGTTAGATCTCTATTTCTCTTCTACTGAAAGAAGAAAAAGGTTTTATTTTCTAAACAGAACAACAGGCATACACTAATTTAACGCTACTGTTGTCCTCTGTATTTCCCCCACACCAAAATCTTTTTCTTAAATCCTAAGTAAAAACTTTTGTTCACACATCTGAAGAGTTAAGAGAATTGTCCTCTCACTGTGCACCCCCTAGAGAAGAGCACCCTGCAGCCCCAGCTTCCTGCTCTGAAGACAGAGCACAGAAACAGAACAAACACTATCACATGTATGCCAAGTCACAGGAGAATAAGGTTTGCTTTAAAGCAACAGTTTCCTGACTTGTCTTTGGTTTATATACTTGTAAATATTCAAATGAAGGATGCAGACCTCTATATGGAAAGGTAATCCCATGGACAGATGGCAGCTTTTCAGAAACACTTTAGATGTGGGCTCCAAAATCACAGTCATGCATCAACCATAGGTTGAAAACCATTTTCTTACAGACCTGGAATTTTACTGCCCTACTTAGAGTTAATGCAATAGCCCTTCATTTACATTCAACGGTTACTGAGCCAAAGCAGTGCTGGCAAGTATTGAATGCTACCATCACAGACACAAAACCCAAATTCTTGCCAAATTTTAAGACAAAACTTGGCAATTCACAGCAGCCTATAGATTCATGACGGATTTCAAGCATGAATACGCATAGCATGAACGAAATATCAGTAGTCAATCAGCTACAAGGCTACCACGCTGAGGACATCTTGGAGGAAAAATGCGATCTCTGCTTTGCAATCACCAGGAGCCCTCAGCACATCACAGATCAGATCTCCATTCAGCACCAACTCTGCACTATGCAGCCAAGCAGGGACACGCTGCTGCGATGCCAAAGGATTATGGCATCTCTAAGCTTAGCACTGGACTTAAATTGCTTTGTGCAGGGTGCTACCATCCCAAAGGCTCATCCCATGCAATACTCAGAACTAACATCATCAACACCTGAGTTTTCATACTAGCTAATTTTAGGGAGCAAATGAAGGGTGTGGTGAGTAGATTGCCCCTTACACTCGTAAGAGAGGAATGCCTTTCTGGAGGAGAACTCTGAGTCCAAACTCATGTTCTTAATCTCACTTCCTACTGGTCACCTGCCTTGGTAAGTAACCCTATTCTGTACAATCATCTTTTGGGTCTGCTCCCTCTGTGATGAGAGCCAGAATCAGCGAGCTCAGCTCCTGAGGCTATCCAGGAAAAGCTGCTGGAGATACAACAAAGTCAAATGTGTACCTGTCCCCTGAAGGCCTGCAAAGGAGAGGCTGGAACAATCTGTTGAAAACGTTTCTTGGAGAACCTACAACAAAATGGCACACAGAACAGGAAAAGGCTGGGAAGACTGCCTGCAGCCTGAGCATGCTGCGACAGCACAGCCAGGGCTCCCAGCCACCGGGGAACAGTTTCACAACAGAAATACCTTCAGATTAAAAATGCTAACTGAAGCAGATTTATAAGACTGCTGGAAATCACTTTCTACAGTAAAACAGTGCCACCCCTAAAATTAAACATTAACACTCGTGGGATTTGTTAACAGAGCTAATACGTCACATCATGACAGATGTGACGGATATGCATTCTGCAAAAACCAATACAAGTTTTTGAGGTCTTTCTTTAAAAATGGTTAAGTTAAACGTAAATCTTCCTCGTGATCATGCCAGAGCTTGCCCTTGCCTTATTTTTGTAACATAATCTCCTTAGAAAAGTAAGCTGCACGTAATTACCTCTTCTGATATTTAGGCAAAGGTTCAAAGGAAGCCACACTTAGATTAGTGGCAAAACCTGTTAATTAGTAATTTACAGCAGTTGCTGGTTTGCTGTTTTGTTCTGTTGCACACGTTGAGCAATACCTTATTTCTCATAAAGGCAAAGTAAAACTTTTAAGAAAGTGTAAATTTAGGGGGAAAAAAGGCAAAGCTGTTCACTTCAGCTGTACAACTGACAAGCTGCGTCAATCAGATCACTCCCAATCCTATAATCACCTGCGTTTTTCATTAGCAATTAACAACGTGGCAACACAGAAGCTACTGTTCTGCTGAAGCTAGCATCCTCACAAGCACCAGCACAATTCATATTCTGCACAGCAGACAGGCTTTCCTCTCATTTCAACTATGAAACAACTCAGTTTTAGAGTAGTTGCCGTAAGAGGCTTTCACACTGCGCTGGCTGAACAAAGCAACCAGCTGATATTTGAGAACTCAAATCCAGGTCTTTCTACTGTAAACTGAGCATCTGTGAGCACATAGGAGATGGGAGAGAAAGGGAAAAATCTGACCTGAAAACCAGGACTAATTGAAATCACCAGGAGCTTTACTTCCTTTTCCCATCAGATTCTCATGGCTATCTTTCCTTTTGCATGTGCATTATCCACTGCTCACACATGTAAGACTCAAAGAGAACATGGAAGGACACATGCCCACTTTAAAAAAAAAATAATAAATAAACATGCTCTCTGTAGCTTTGTTATTGGGAAAATATTCATTCCTGAGACAAACTGGGACAGAATTTTTGACATCTCCATAAATTCTTCAGTGTTAGTATTTTATTCTCATCATGCTTCAGCAATTGAAAGATACAAATTCTGGCAATAGATCACAATATTAAGAACTGGATCTACTGATCTCCATGTACGTTGATCATACATCTTAGGTACTTCAATGTTTGGTTAACAGTTATTCAGACCTACGATGGTACAACAATCAGGGCATCAAGACTTCACATCTCCAACGCTGTCGTAATTTTCTTTGGAACCAAGCCTTTTGCATATGTTAAAATTCCCTATTCACTATAATCAAAAGAAGCATTTAATGGATTCTTTCAGACAAACATTGACCTACTTTTAGAAAGACTGTGGAAGAATGGTTATAAAAGCAATCTCCAGCATTAATTCTTCACTGAATGAAGATGCTTTGCATACTGCAATATTGGATGTATAAAGGCAGATTACACCAGCAACCAATACAGCGGGCAATTGTTTAATTGCTAAATACAAATTTTTCTACTGCTTAACTACTTCATCTAAAAGGTTGTGCAAAAATGATATTCAATGTGCACAGAGATGTGAGGACAGTTTGTAGAATAATGTACTTTCCTTCTCAAGGTTATGCTGAGTAAGTAAGAATTCATCTTTGATGGAGGCTGTTGGGCAGGCTAAGAAAGGAGGGAGAAATGTGCATTTAAAATAATAAACTAGAGTACTAAAAGGAAGTAAATTGCATCAGCAATGTATATCATGAGATTTAATATGTTTATATTCTGTCTGTTCATTGAAGCTGTCTAAAAAGATACGTGGGAAGAGGGCACAAAAAGGATTCAACAGAGGCATTATGTAAAAATCATTTTTAAGATGTTTTTCTTGTAATACTTTCCTCAGCTACACTACTGAGAGTTACAGTTCACTGCACCACCAACTAAGGCATTCAAAGGTGAAAGGATAAAGCGCTAACGTATGGAAACATCTTGCACTCTTACATCATTCAGTACATCTAAACGTGAAGCTCAACTCCACAACAATTTTTTAAAGTATTCTTTGCAACCAGATACCCGATTCCAGTTTCAGCCACAAATTTCAGCAGAAATGTGAACCAATTCCTTATTCCCTCTGACTTTTCTCTTTTTAAATTTACATGCAAGTTGGCATGTATGCTCAACTTGCAAATTTCTAGAATCATGAGAATGAACTCTGCAAATGGCACCATTAGTTCCACATCTGGATGGTTGAAATGTCATGCATGTAAAACATATATATATATATATATGGTACTGACATATACTGAGTGATTGGATGACAACTGAGAGTATAATACAAGAAAGGATGATGTGGAGTTTAAGAAGTCAACTGACAGAAGAAGTCAATTTTCCACTTCCTTTCTGACAGCTCCCAAATCAAACAGCAAATACCAGTGCCAGCTAAACCGCTACTTCGTAATTTCAAGAAATTCCAGATCTGAAAACAAATGGCTGTACTCATCCAATCTGCAGCCTAAGAACTTGAAGAAAAAGAAAAGTTGCCAGAGGATGAACGTAAAATGTGACTGTTCTGATCTTCAAGGCTGACTCTCAACCAGCAGTTGACCTGGCCATTAAATGTGCTTTTTTGTTTTAAGTTTAGGATTAAGCTTTCATTTTTAAAAGCTGGTGTCTAAAAACCATTTTGCTGGCTCGTGCAGTCCTAGGGGTGGGGAAGGGGGTTTGGGTGGTGACTTTTTTCTTCCGTCTCTAAAGGATGAGAACATCAATATTTGATGAGGCAAAAGCATATGTCCCATGAAACGTAAGGTTTTCAAATAGTATCCACTATCCTAGAGCCAATTCAGACAAGCTTTCTCTGTCCACCGTATGAAGGTTCGAAATGAAACTGGACATTTCAAGTGAGAAAGTTGCTAGCATTTATGCATCCACGGTGCACACACAGGAATGGGCTCCAGTAGCCATCACTCCACCAGTTGTAAACCCCTTCAGATTTTTCTAGCTACCAAAGTGCAATTTTCATTAAAATGCACATATTCTTCCTCAGAGCACTTATTTTATCAACACATTCAGTCTTATGAAAGAAGTTCTTCTATTACTCAACTGTGCTTGTTAAATAGCATACTTCAAGAATACAAGCTGTCATCTTAGTCATATTAAGACCAGGTTGTTCTTCTTACGTTGTGCTTACTCAGTAAGAAAATCAACTAAAGGGCAAATATTTTCAGTCAGGAAAGTTAACCCCCCTGCTTCCCTCTGTTTGACTCAAACATGTTTTGTTTTATAATCCTGGATGTAGAACATAAAATGGAAACAAAATCCACAAGGTAGACTTCCTTTAAAGCCAGGGGTATAGAAAATGAAAAGAGAACATGGCAGAAGCAAGTCACCTCTGCTGCAGGTACATCAAGATCCACAAAAAAAAAGTTACCTATCACTTTCAGGTCACCCACTATCTCTAGCAGCTATTTTGCATCTTCTTGTAAGCGTTTTAGAAGCATGTTTCCATGACTTCTAAATGCTGTTGGCTGTTAAACTCCACTGTGCATAGAACTAAGGACACTGCTACAAGCTCAGGTTTCCTGCAGTGACTTCAGCATCAGTGATGCCCATACCACAAATCAGCCAGGAAGAAGTGGACTAGTCTGGCTAAGAGCTTCCTATTGAAAGACTGGAGAATGGATCTTCTGATAAGGAAACTCTTTAGTCTTTCCACAGAGAATTACCAACTGCATTTTCTTTTCAACAAAAGTCTTAATGACTAGTTGTGTCGTTGTTTCTTTTTAAATCTAAGCACAAGATATATAAAAATATATAAACAACATGCAGATAGATCAGACTGTATACAAAAGACAATCTATTGTGCACCCACACGGAGACAGAAAATATGACAGAGCCAATTGAGTTACAGTTAACATTTCCTTTATTTCAGTATAAGAATTCCTGAACTGAAGAATGGTATTTTGGCCCATACTGCTAGACTAGATAAATTCTTTAAGTATGCGGTGCCACAAGTGTACACAGTACTATCATAGCAAAAAGACGGCCTGGGACAAGTTTCATTTTTATTATTAGCAGTAGTTAGACGTTTCAGGTAAGGATATTATGCATTTCCGAATTTGCCTGGAAAGTTAATTAGAATTTTGAGAACATTTTATAACATTATAAAATTGCCTATAGACACCCAAGATACTTTGGTACGAGATGTGGAATAAAAACCTACATTAGATAAACATTCAGTAAACAGATTCTCTGAACTCTGAAGCCTAAGTAATACACAAGCTGAGAGTAATTACATAAGAAACTTAATTTTCTACACAAAGCGTGCTGCCAAAGAATAAGACTCGAACCTAGAACTTTTTTTTTCCATGTGAAAGTGAAAGCATCATAACAAAACAGTATGGCCTGGTGGGCAAGGCAAGTCATTTCAACTGTTAGAGGCTTTGGCAGAAGTTTAGTGTGAAAGAAGTCCAATTACTTGCAGCGTTCCACAAAAACATACCCCTGACTGCTTATTGGTGCTTTGAAACAGGGAAGAGAAATCTATAGGCATACAGAAACAAACAGGAAACAACTGTCTGCTAGGTCACAAAGCATGTAAAGAGACACTAAGTATTATGTTATTCTTAAGTCTTGTTTTGAAGAGAAAATTATCACTGAAGGAAGCTAGGAATAAAATGCCAGAAGCACATTGATATATATGTTTTTAAAACAACTTGCAAGGATATCTTCAACTATTTTTTCTTCAGGGCAGTAGTTTCTTTAAAATAACGCGACTTTCCTTCTTCCTTTCTGTTCTTAGGATCACAGAGGCAGTTATTTTTACCTTTAGTAGGAATGCCTAGAGTATTTTAGTTGTGTAATGTAGGACTAGACTCCAGGGTTGATAAATGGAGCTGACGTACTTAGCTGCAAGTTGTACATGTCTCATGACTGCCTTCTGGTTCAAACAGCTTACCTTTAAAGTTCTGTATGCATTCTTTCCATTCTGTATACATACTAATACCCACTAAACAAAAAATGCAGATAAAAGAAATCTGCCTCAAATTAGTAATAAAAACATGTACTGTTTAATAAGCACAAAAAGAGCACAACTTAAGGCTACTGTCTTACATTATTAGGCATTGGAAATACAAGAAGTTGGAGCTATAACCAGCAATTGAGCATGTTTTGACACTGGATGTTATACAAAGAATTCCCTCTAGGGAAGATAGAGAACTTACATTAAAAACAACACTTTCAAGATCTTTCACAGGCTTCTTTGAACTGCCATCTGCTGGTCAGCTCCTACTTCATGAGTGTATGATGAATGACAAACTAGTAAGAATTTAGAGTATCATGTGTTCTTTATTTTGTCCTCTTGAAAGTATTATGATTATCTGACAAAGTTCAGAGGTACTATCTAGACCCTACAGGATACTATGACATTTATCTACTGTGAACAAATCCATTCAATTTAATGAAGCCAGCCAATAACCATAAAAATCGATTGAAAAGTTAGAACAGGTATGTCTTGTGCAAACACACAAAATGTACTAATAATCCAACAGCAATGGTAACGCAAAGCCTTTTTTTATTTATTAAAAAATACTGGTTACACTCTACTGGCACCTACTACATTATTGAGGGGTAGAAGGAGAAGGTAAAAGACAGCACTTGCATCTCTTCTCAAAAATAAGAGGTTTTAGATGGTTACATCAAATCTTATAGCAGCAGTAAAGTACTACTCTGAACTTTTGTAGACTTGGAAATGTTGATTATCTTTCTCACACTATGACCCACAGTGGCTCATGAAGAAATAGATTTTAAGGAAATTACTGGTGATGCCAAGTGCCTAGAAGTAGAATTAAATATTTTTTTTTCCCAAGATTAAATGCAGGTATGACATTTACTCATTCATGTATAAATACCAAATAAAAACAAAGGCGTTGCTATTTTTTTGCCCAGTGACTTACAAAAAATCCCTACTGGTCCCGTCCATCATGTTAAAATAATTAAAAACCTAATTTTCTGAAAGGAGCAAAGGCCTACCTTTTACCCTCCGGTACGTTAAGTCTATAAATGCTTTTTAAGGGAGAAGCCCACTCCATGGTTCTCTCTCCCTTCTAAATTAGGCACCTAATGTGACCTATGGATTAAAAATTTGGCTTCCATTCATCTTGTAATATTTCAAGTAAATACCATGAAAAAATACCCCAAATAACAACAACAACCATCCAATATCTTTGTAAATAGTCAAAATAAGATGATCTTTCAAAGAAGAAAAAAAAAATTGTGCACACCACTCCTTACTGAACATACTTTTACTAAACTTTAGTTGCAATGAGTGGCATTTAAGAGGTTTGCATCTAGCTACAGTCCTTGACAAATAGCAGTTATATGCAGGTTCCCTCTGGAACAAGCTGTCCACAAGCAGGGAGGGAAAAAAAGGAAAAAAAAAAAAAGAAAATAACAGCCAGAATCCACTTAATATTGCTTGTGAAGGTGTATGTGCTTGTGGAATATGCAGTATTTTTCTTCACCTTTGTTAGAAGATCATTTAAGTCAACATTTATAAGTGTAATAGTGAACACAAATATAAAAGTTAGTGAGCAAATGTATTTAATGTTGAAAAGAATTACATCCTATTCAATTAGCAGAGCAAAGCTTTCAGCATTGCATGATTGTGTATATTTTTTAAAACTCTTTCCCTTATCTTTCTGGAGAAGGTTTCTCTCTGGATGAACACTCTCAGGACATACATGTATTTAGCTGTTAAGACAAGTGCTAAATGACAATACAAAAGGCAAAAAGGTTTTTAAAGTCACCCACAACATCCAAGGTTTATATCTTTCCTTGTTTTGTAGAAAATAGTAAGTTCAGGAACACATGCCTGTCATTTATTTATTTATTTTTTTAATATTTATTTAAAGGCAAAATATATCTAATATCATAGGAAACAAACTGGGTCCAACCCTTAGCTGGTAAAAGTTCATATCAGTGCAGCTTTAAACCATTTAAAGATTCAGCCCACTGTTATCTACTCCTCAACCCACCCAGCTCCCCTCAAATCTCTGTTTTTTCGATAGGGTACATTTTTGTTAAGTTGACTGCAACTGTTTTGAAACATTAGGAAAAAATGAATTCATTTTCTAATTTGTATATCTGTCTTATGAGCAGTGTATGACGTTAATTTTTCTCACATCTTTTGTGGTTCGGCAGTAGCTGAGTAAGCTAAGAGCTAAGTTTTAAGATTTTCATCTCAGCCTAAACAATCATTTCCATTTTTACTTGTGAACTGTTAAGACACAACCCAAAATCCTACGAAAACAAGCCTTTTATAGACAAAGATTTCTGTAGACTTCTTTTTTTTTTTTAATAATGCTATAAACAGAAATAGAAGGATCTTTCTCCCGAGATTACAGAATTTAGAGATGCATATTCAGAATAAAAAATATGATCCTTAAATGGGTCTGGCTTAATAGCTGGTCCCAAATACAAACAGCTTAGATGGTGAGTCCTGATAGCTAACTCAAAACAGCAGAAAGCGTTATGCCAATAGTTGGGAGTTTCTCAATTACAAGAACAAAACGAGAACAAGTATTACTTTTCTTGTCTGCTGCCCTGGACATTTTTTACTGGTGGGACTTCTTTAGTTTGTTTTATTAGGGTACAGGAGGGAGAATGTGAGGTGTTTTTGTTTTTTTTTTTAATAAAAGGTATTTTTCAAGTTACAGTAAGATAAACAGCCATTAACATGCAACCTTCCCCACCCCCCAAAGGTAAACCATTTACTGAACATAGTCTAGATATTTTAACTGCACTCATTATAGTGTCTAAGTGCCTCATGCTTTTTGTTTAGGGAGACTTTATAAAGAGTCTCTAGGGTATTTGGAAGCCCTACTCCCTCATTAGCAGGCAAGTATTTTCCCTACAACTTCTGTAATACAAACTTCTTGAAGCTGTTTATCCATGGATATTTTACTAAATGCTACCAACTACACTTCTGAATCCACCTGCAACACAGCATGCATATTTGACCCTCATGCTGCTACTCTTTGGCTGATCTGTTTTAATAGTGTAGATAACTTGGGGAATGGTTTAATGGATTGTATGAATACACTTCCGGTGCATACATTTCATTTATTGTATGTCAACAGAAAAGAATTACAGTTCCAAATATGCAGAGCTAAGACTATGATTAGTAAGTATCAAAAGATACATCCTTCACTGCCTGCTTAACTCTACCGACTATGAAGCTATTTGCATCACAGAGAAATAGCATTAAACAGCCTGAAAACTAATCTGATCTTAAAGGGGTTCTGCTCAGAAAACTGTCCAGTTCTAGATTGGAGGATTAGGAAACTTGCTTCAATATAAAAGCTATGGCAACATGACAATATTGAGTTACATAATGTAACTAATGTAG